>PVJO010005906.1:0-35007 GCA_004026905.1 Hystrix cristata
TAAATGATATTCACAGATTTAGAAATATTTAAGGACTTAATCGACCATGCATCCCTTTATCTGCAGAAAATTCTCTGAAAGAGAACAAAGGCACCAACTCAGTAAATAATGCACCTTAAAATCATAATCTCAATACACCCTTAACACTGGGTGACATAAAAATAGTTATTTTGGGGAATTCTAACATACCTCTTTCAGAACTAATGGAGCAGATGGACAACAGGAAGTACATAGAAGGGTTAATAATGCAATTAATAACACACAACTTTACATCTAAATAGATAACATACATTTTTATATTGACAACAAGTACTTACAAAAATCACCTTTATACTTTATCACAAAAAAAATTGACATTCAAAAAAGTAAAGATGTGGGAGCCACTTACATTATCCTGAACCAATAAAAATATATAAAATTAGTGTTGTGGATTTAGCTCAGTGGTAGAGCTCCTGCCTAGTAAAAATAAATAAAATTAAAAGATATTCTTCAATTTAAAAATGGAAATTAAGACACACATACCCAAATTACCCAGGTATCAATGAAAATAAACCTGTTTCATACCAAAACTCACAGAATGAGGCAAAATGTATGCATGGCAAACAATTTACAGTAAAAACTAAAAGTAATGCCCGTTTATTTATTTTAAAAATGAAAGAAATAACATTTTTGCTAGCTTAATAGGTTAAAAAAATCATAGGAAAAAGAGAGGTTTGATACATTAAACACTGACTGAGATTAACAAAAATCAAGATAAAAAGTGATTAAAAGGATAACTACACCCAATGTTCAGGAAGCTGAGACAGAAAGATAGCAAATTTGAGTCCTGCCCACACAACTTAGTAAGACTTGTCTTAAAATAAAAAAAATAATAATAAGGTCTGGGGATATAACTCAGTGCAAAGGCCCTGGGGAGAGTCCCAGTACCACCACCACCACCAAAAAAAAAAAAAAAAAGATAAATACAATGCTAACTCTTTTTGAAAAGCAGGCAATAAGTAATATGAAATTATCACAAAACGTATTATAAAGAAGAATAAAAATATGTGAGATTTTGTACAACAAAGGATACACAAATATAAGTAATAAATTTAAATATTAAATGCATTTGCAATGCAATTTTAAAACATTTTTAGCATCTATATTATTGTATAAAGGCAAAATATTCTATATTCTAAATTTTAAAGAGCAAATAAACTTAATGTCACTTCTACTAGTATAGACCACATAAAATAGAGACATTTCTGCATTAATTAAACAAGCCACCATAACTCACTACTAACAAAGTATACCAAAAATAGACCAATTTCACAATAAGATAGATGCAAAAAAAAATCTAAAAATATTTTAGAAAACATACATAACATATGAAAATACATCAAATGCGCCACTGTCTGCATGTCTCTGTGGATTTATTATAGCAGGGAGGGAAAGATTCAATATTCAAATATCTAGCAACAAAAAGCATTACATCAACCAAATAAAAGAAAAAGCTATATAATCATATCAATATGACTTAAAAGGAATAGATAAGATTGAGCAATAATTGCAAACCAAAATGTGAAACTACAAATCTGCTAAATCATTTAAATACATGTACCAAAAATAGTGGCAAATACTCTAAATGCATAAATGCCATAGTCATTTTAAACAAAAGCAGGAACAAAACGGGGCATGACTTTTAACATTTCATCATTATTGTTTTAGATGATCTGTTTAATATACTATACCAAGAACGAGACATAATTTTTATAAATATTGAAAGGTATTTTCATTTTTTCCAAATATAATGGCTTCTCTGCAGAAGTCAAGAAATTCTACTTCAAAATTAGGAAAATCTGCTGTGGTTGTAAGTGTACTTGACCAATATTTTTTAAGTGGATTTTCCGTGTATTACTCACACCAGTCCAAAATAGAATGGGTAAAACATATTCCACTCTCATAAGAAAAAATTGTAAAATTCTTAGAGAAATCTAACAAAGAAAAAAAAATTCAGGTCTCCAAGCTCTAGCCCAAGTGGAATTTATTCAGTACACACTTCATATTTGAGCCACGCCAGACACACACTTTCACAGATTCGCGTGCTGTTCCTCACCTGCACATGCGGTTCCTCTTGCTTGCAACTCTTTTCTCTGATAAACTATGTGTCCTTTGAAGCCCCACTCAAAGCTTATCTCCTCTGATTTCTTCCTCTACCTCCTGTAAGCAGTTCCCTTTAGAAAACTTGCTGTGGAGAAAGAGGAAAGAGAAGATGAGGAGGAGGGGAGTACCAGGAAGGAGAGAAACCGGGGGTGGGGGTGGAGGGGCGTAAAATTATAAACAAGAATTAGGCAAATGCCCTAAAAGAACTTGTAGAACTCCGAAGCCCTCCTCAGATGGAGTGTTACTCTGAAGTCCATGCGTCTGTGCAGCCTCATCCCCTTTCTGTGTCCCTACCTCTCACATCTCCCAGGATCTAACTCCCTGGTGACACCTATTCAATTTCAGAGCTCGACATCAAGGATGCAATAGCCCTAGAGTCCACCTCACTCCCAAGCGTGTTCCATCGCCAAAGCCTGTTCCCAGATCCCTCCATGCAGGATAACGCCTTCAGCAGCCGAAGAATGACCATGATTAGAGACTGGTCAGCCAGGACCTCAGATATTGCTTTTGAGTGCAAGCTAAAGAGCCTTATGGAAAAGGGCACCGAGCCCAAGATAGAAAGTATGAAGATGCTGAAGCCAGAGGAAGTGCTGAGCTGCCGGTGAGCACTTGGCAGGCTTGGCTGGGTGGGGGGCTTAAAGAACAGACTTCGAACGCTGCCGTCCCCGGTCACCGGGAATACAGCATGGTGGTGGGTTCAGTGTGACTGAACTCTGGCCTTGGGTCCCAAAGGTCTGCTCCAGGCTGAAGCAGACGAGTTTCCCAGCCGCCTCCCTGGCCTGGGACCACCTCCCACACAGGCATGCCAGTTGGGTGCTGCCACTCAGGTGCTATTACCCATCTGCACACTTGCACAGCCCTTCCAATGTTCCCACTTGCTTCACAATTGAAACCGAGGGTATTATTCAAACAGGAAAGGATGAGTGGCATGTGATCTTGTTTTACCAGGAAATTCCCCTAAGATCCTTTACACAGACATTGAATTTCTGGTGAAAGTAGCCACCATCCTCAATGACTATCTGCTGTCCATTTGGGGTTTTAGACTCCCACGGTGGCCATGGACAAAGTGTAAAACCATTTGATACTTACTCCTCTTACCAAGGGTCTCCTTCCTTGCTTATCTGGTAACTTAATTATCAAGACTCACTGGTTTTCAATAACAGCAAATAGCCTGCTTCCCCCTAAACAAAAATCCAAGCATCCCTCCCTAGCCCAGTGTTATTCTTTATTGTAAAGATGTAAATGACAGAGTTCAAAAACTGTAGCTGAGGGAGAAGTAAGACAACAAAATAATGTAGTCATCCTTGTAGAGTCGACAGCAATAAACTCATCTGTGGGTTTAAGATGGCCTTGAAAGTTTGAAAACCAAACAGACCATTGCGAAGGTCTGCTCTGCTCACTGACTGGCTGGGGTGAGGGGAGTGGTTGACTGGCTGAAAGATGAATGGGCAGAGCTCCCCACCGAACACCCTTGCAGACAAGGACTTTGGCTATGGCTTTCAGATTGACAAGGAATTCTAATTGACTCTGGCCAACAGACATCCTACTTGGTGGTGGCGGGGGGAGATTTGGACAAGACTCCTGCCCTCCAAAGAGAAAGAAGAATACTTGAAGAGAGGCTATCTGTGGAGATGGTGGAATAGTCCAGAATAGGACCTTAGTGAGTGTCCATATGTACAAATGTTGGGGAGCCCTCCAGGCCACACCACTCAAGGAGGAGGGGGTGGGTGGTGCTGAGGAATCAAAGAAGGACTAGTCCCAGGTGGGGATTGGTGTGGGCCCCAAGCTGGCCATAAGCGGAGTAAATTCTGCGACTTTTCAAAGGAAAAAGAAAAGCAATTACCAAGGAGCAGAACACCAGCTTCCACCAATATGCAGCATCAATATCCTCCATCATCTCCAGAAAAATAACCAAACAGCAGGTGGCCTAAGTAGAGAATTTCCCTTACTCTTCATATTAAAGCTGGGACCAAAGTCAAGGCTGACGGTAGAGCAGGGAGCTCTCTGGCTGTAATAGCCGATACAGCGGTACCTCGGTTCACAAACTCAGTTCTTTCCATGACTCCGGTCGCAAAGCAAACTGGACAAGAACCGAATCAAATTTCCCCATAAGGTCAACATTGAACCTCACCACTGAATTCGATTCAGTTCTCATCCAACTTGGTTTGTCACCAGAACTGCGGAAAGAATCAAGTTTGTGAGCTGTGTACAATAGCAGAAATACTCTCTGGATCACAGAGTACAGATGGAATCAGTGTGATCCTTCCATCAACATCAGAATCATGGGGCTTTAAAAAAAAGTTTTAAATCAATGGCCTAAATTCTAATTATTTGAAAATTATTAAAAGAAAACATTTACCTCTGTTCCCCAAACTGCTCAGCCATTCTTTCTGCAGCTCTGTATATCCCTGGCCCCTGGCATCCCTCAGATTCTGTGCCCATGACAATGACGCCCCACGGAATGACTTGCATCCTACTTTTTTCCCCATGTGGCTTAATGTGGCACTTTCTTCTTTCTAATGCCTTTTGATTTAAGGCATTTTAATTAAGAGATCCCCAAATTGGACAGACCATTCTTTACTTAACTGTTCCTCTGTTGATGGAATATCCCGTTTCCTGTTGCTGGTCATCCCCAAATGAGAATATTTTATTCTATAACTTTTCTTTCTACAGTCTTCTTGAGAAAAGTAGAAATCTTGAGTGGAGTTACTGAGTCAAAAATAATGAGCCTTTTTTTTTTTTTTTAGGAGTACCAAGAGTCATGCTTGGCAAGTTGATTTTAAAAAGAATTATACCAATGTAAAGCCCCACCCTATAGGTGTCCTCTGTCTTGTAAGGACTCCAAAATGTCTCGAGCCAGGCTATGGAGGTCCCATAGCACTCACTGCAGCTTTGGCACAAGCCCGTAATCACAGCACTCTGGAAGCCTGAAGCAGAAAGGTTACAAGTTCAAACCTAACCTGGGCAACTAGGTGACTTAGTGAAAAACTTTTTTAGTAAAAACTAAAAAGGACTGGGGATGTAATTCAGTGCAAAGGCCCTGGATTCAATCCCCAGTGCCACAAAGAAAAGGAAAAAAAAAATGGTATTATGACCTTCACTGATCTCTTTGACCTTTTCCTGCACAGATACCTGAGGTTGTCCAAGAACAATATCCGGACCTTGTTCAAACTGTGCAAGGACGTGGGCCTGAACATGGACATCCATCCTCACATGACTGAAACAGAGATAGACGTTCAAAAGGTTTTCCCCTCAAACCCCAGCACAGCCGCCTGAACAGCTCCTCTCCATGGCTACCTTCTAGCTTCTGCTGTCAGACCCTTGGCCATAAGATACCATCCTCTAGCACACCTCAACTGGCCCTTCAGACTTAGCATATTTCTTTTAGACAGTAGCAATCAGAAAAGCATCACAAATCACTCTGTGGATGTAGACTTTGTCCTCCCTAACCCTGTCCAAACCCACTTAGGAGAAACTGCAAGTTTTCTCCCCATCAGACAATCTCCTGAGGAAGGGCTTCCAGGAAGGCAGTCTTAGAAGGGTGGGAAATGGAAACTCAGAGTCCGCAGAGGGACTTCAAGGAGACAAAAGGTTAAAGGAGACACACACACAGCCTCTTGTGTGTCCATGAGAGGGCGAGAAGGAGTGCCTCAGTCAGAATAGATAGAAGAAGGAAGGGAGCCTTTGGGTGCTCCCGAACATGGGGTCCCCCTGGGGCTGGGAGCTTTCAGAGCCGGTAGGTGCCTCGACATCAGTAAGTCCAGGAGCTCATCATTTACTTGAAGAAGGAGAGAGGACGAAGTTCTTGCCCAAAGTCACGCAGATGGGAAATGACGGGCTGGGATGACAATGGCGTCCTCACTTAATCGTGCAGTGACACAGCCTTCCGCTCTACCACCCTGCCAGTCAAGGCCACAAAGCTGGGCTCTTCTAGGCCCCATGAGCATTGAATCCCAGATGCCCACTTACTACCTGTTTGACTGTAGGCAGTTACTCTCTCTCTGTGCCTTTCTTTCCCCTCTGTGAAAGGGTACTAATGACAGCACTGCTGAGCGGGGTGCCGTGAAGTGCAAATAGCTTGTGGGTGACACAGGAAGCATGGCAGCTGACATCTGAGGGCTCACTAAAAACACAGGCTCCTCCCGAAGGCCCCAGCTAGACCAGAGGCTAATGTCCCAGCCACTGCATTCCTGGCCAGGAGCCTCAGAATTGGGTGTGCCCATGTTAAGTCAAGCCCTGTGGAAAAGCTGCTGATACAAATCCACATCCTCCCATGGTAAACCCCAAAATCTTATGGTCTCCGAGTGCCTAGGAGCTCAGGCACAGCCCAGGGGAGCAAGATTCCCACAGGAAACCCCACAGTGCAGACTGCTCAAGCCAGGCCCAGGTAGCCTGGCCCTACCCCTGACCCACACAGGAAAACAGCAGGGACTGTCTTTTCTTGTGCCTTTCTAATGTCCAGGTCCCTCGTCTAGGCCCTAAAGTGCCCGTCACAGGAGAGTCATCTCCACTGAAAGTCATCACCTTGGGGCCAGAGAGAGGCCATGCAGGCTGCCAGGCCCCACACACATCCCAGCCACTTCTGCCCACTCTGGTGGCACCAGCACCACTGAAGAGAGACCGGGACCTTGGAGGAGCAAGCAAGCCAGGACAGCAGCTGCCAGAACTCAAGGAGCCCACAGAACCATGCGGGCCGACACCAGAATCTCCAGAACCCAGTTGTAAATGATTAAGTGATAATCCTTCCCTCCAGTAATTTCTTGTCCCTTTGGAAGAATCAGCTCTTCAAAAAAGGAAAAGGAAATATATTTTCTGAGCATCTCTGTATTAATCTGTTTTCCATTGCTATAACAAAACAGCTGAGACTAGGTAACTTATAAAGAAAAGAAGTTTATTTAGCTCATGGTCTTGGAAGCTGAAAGTCCAAGCTACATGGTGCAGGTTCTGGCAAGGGCCTGACTATATCACATCATGGCAACACCCTCCCAACAGGCATATGGGAGAGAAACAGGAAGGCAGAGAGCAGGCACAGCTGGTCTTGCTCTTTTATTAACAACCTTCTCTCAAGAACTAACCAGGGCTCATAGGAGCTTGAGGGAGAAGCACCTAGGACCTGTCACAAAGCCCCACCTCTTAAAGATCCCACTGCCTTTCCCGTGGTCACACTTTGGACCACACCTGGAGCACATCATGAACCCCTGGGGGGCACCTTCAAGCCACATTCAACCACGCCAATGACCAAGCGCCAGGCGTTTTGTCCACCTTTCCTCATCCAAAAGCGAAACTGGAAATCACCCTCGAAGGTATTCACACCGGTGCTGCAGGCCCAGGGCTTGGGTGGCCTCTGCCAGGCCCTGTCCTGCATGACTGTTCTCACTGACGGGAGGTCTCGTCTGCCTCTCGCTTGCTGCAGTGAGAATATATTTTCTCCCTTTCATGCCACCTCAGAAGGAGAGAAGTCAGCTTTCATCGTCTAGTAAATAATGCATGTTCGAGAAAGACAATGATGAGAAACAAATTAAATAGGAGATTAAATGGCCCTGGAAAGTTACACAACAGACACATTAACCACAGCAATGTAATATGACAATGGCCGTTTAGCCTGTTGATCTTCAGGTCTGTTCCTCCCACAATTTTGTCACACAATTCAGTTGATTGTGACTCCAGGATTATTATCACAGTGCTCTTTAAAATGAATAACCAAAAGCGGACCCAGCCCAGTTCTCTGATAAGGCAGAAGGCCAGCAGGACTGACTCCACAGTACCGTGGATTTTATCTGTCCATTCCTTTTCTTGCCCTCCACCCGCAGGGTTAGAGGGTTGGCTTTCTGTATCCGTCCTGTGACCCGCTCGGACCCTGGCTCTTGCCTGCAGAGATGGAGTTGTGCATAAGTTCCATCCCCCACCGTGCAAGGCGCTCAGAGAAAGGGACACTCGGCCTGCCCAGTGTCACAGAGGAGCCGGGGCTCAGCATCCCATCCTCCTTTGATGTCCAGGACTTGGACAGCAGGGAGAGGTCCGTGATTCAAATACGTCTTTCTCCTGTTCCGCAGACAGAGGGGCAGCCAGTTAATGGCAGCACGGTGTGGTGGGCACAGTGAGGGAGATCAGGGGCCCTAACTGTAGGCTGGGGAGGGCAGAGGAGGCTGATGAGGAACTTCCATGGTCCATAGGAGTTACTAGAGACTGTGTGTGAGAGGAAAAGCAGACGGAGGGAGCAGAGTGTGCAAAGCTCTGAGACCAGGGCCAGTGTAACACCCTGGGGACCTGCAGCATTCAGTCTGGACAGAGTGGACAATTGGCAAGGAGAACGGTCCAAGAGATGTCATGCGCAAGGGTTTGTCAGTTGTACTATGAAGGTATGTTTTCTTTGGCGTTTTCATTCATTCATTTCACAAATATTTAGTGAGCACCTACTATGTCCCTGGAACTGTTATGATGTCTAAAGATACAGCAGGGGATAAAAACAGACACATTCTTGCTTTCATAGAGCTTGCATTCAAGTTGGGAAATGACATAGTTTGGATCAAAAACCCAGAAGTCTCATGGTTCGGAGGAGGGGCTTTGGGAAAGTGACTAGATCGTGAGGCATCAAACTCACTGGTGGGTTAAACCATTGAGTTCATAGCTGAACATGCCATTGGGAGGTGGGGACTGACTGGAGGAGACGGGTTGCTGGGAGCGTGTCTTTGAATGGTCCATCCCTTCTCTAGCTCTTCCTGTCTCTCTGCTTCCCGGATGCCGTGGGCCGAACACCTTTCCTTCCCCACACCCTTCTGCCTTGGCGCAGGCCCTCCATGGACTGTACAACCTCTAAAAGACCATGAGCCAAACTAAACTTCTCTTTAAATTATGGATGTCAGGTATTTTGTCCCAGCAACAAGAAGCTGACTAATACAGGAGATGTATAACATGCACGTCAACAGAAATTTCAACAAGTAGTGAGAAAATAAAGACAGAGCATAATGACAGAAAATGACTGAGCAGGGTGGTGGGATGATTCCTTCTGCAAGGGTGGTCAGCTGGGCCTCTTTAGGGAAATATTTGGGTTAATTTTTGAAGGAAGAGGATGAGGCAGCCATGGGTTGGTCTAGGAGAGACCACTCCAGCAGGCTAAAAGCAAAAACAGAGGCTACCAGTGGGACTTTAAGAAAGGCTGCTGGGGCTGAAGCAGTGGGAGGTGGGAAAGCCAGGCCTTGTAGGCTATGTTCTGGAGTTTGCCTTTCATTCTAATTGCAACAGAAACCCACACTTGTGGGTAAGACGTAGAGAAGAAACTCCACAGAGGCAAAAATATTGTGTGAGGGGAAAGAAGCATCTGGAAATTAACTGAGGAGTCATAACGGTTAGCTATGGCTGTATAACAAGTTATCCCAAAACATAGTTTTGAGCAACACAGTTTCTCATGAGTCTGCAGGTCAGCTAAGTAACTCTGCTGATCTCGGGCAAGCTCAGTGGACGTCAGCTGGCCTTGTGTCTAAGTTAGCTGGGGGTCAGTTGGTGGAGGATGTCCTTGCCTGGGATGATAGTCGGTCTCTGCTCCCTCACATCATCCACTAACAGGTGGTCCTTGGCTTGTGCTTAGGAAGCACTCAGTGTTCCAGAACGTGCACAGGGCCTGGGCTCAGGGCTGCTGCGACATCACTCTCAGCTCATTCCAGTCTGTAGGAGCCAAGACAAAGCCCAAGATTAGCTTGGATCCGAGGGCAGAGAAATGGACTGTACTATGGAAGGATGGGGATGCAAAGCCACATTGCAAAGGACTTAGATGCACGGAAGGTAAGGAACTGTGGCCACTTTTTCAATTAACAAGAGAAAGAGAAGTTGGAGACCTAAATGGGGTGACTGCATTGGGTGTAAATAATTGAGACTGCATTTTGGAGGTAGAGCAGAAAAAGCTTGTCATGGATTGAACGTTGGGCCTGAAGGAGAGGACTCACGAATGACTCAAGTCATCCAGTGACCCAAGTGGCTGTCATGCCATGAAATGAGGCAGGGAAGAGCCAAAGAGAAGAGGCAGGAGCCACAACTTCAGTTGGAACTGGTTGGATGGGAGATGCCAGCAGCATACTCTACGGTGCCCCAGTGCCAGTGAGGGATCATGGACAGGTGTGAAGCAGGAAAATGATTTGGGGAAGGACAAGTTGCAGGAGCAAGCCAGAGACAAGGAGTGTTGGCTTCCTAGGGCTACTGTAAAAAAGTACAGCCAACTAGGTGCCTTAACACAACAGACTTCATTGTCTCATGGTACTGGAGACTAGAAGTCCAGCATGAAGGTGTTAGCAGGCCTATGCTCACTCCAAACCTTCTAGCAGAGACTCTTCCTCCTTTCATCTAGCTTCTTGTGCCCTGGCTGTCCTGTCATATGGCAGCACGATGCAACTTCTGCCTCTATCTTCATGTGGCCAATTTCTCCATGTGATTCTATTTTGACTGCTTACAAGGACAGTAGTTATATTAAATTAACTTACCTCTAGTGACCTCTTCTTAACCTGATTCCATCTTACACACGCCCTATTTCCAAATAAGGTCACATTCCCAGACCTCAGTGATGAGGGTTTCGACACATGTTTTTGGGAGACACAACGCATCCCATAACACAGGGAGACCAAAGGTGAGAAATCAGAGGCCCAGAGAGGAGCAGAGACTTCCCTCAGGACTTCCCCTGCTGAGTTCATGGCAGAGCTGGCACTGGAAACCTGTCGCCTCCCTAACCTGGCCAGCCACACCCTAGGGCCCATCTCTGCCCAGTCAAAGTGCCAGAGCTGGAGTCCCAGGATGAGGGCCCCTGAGGCAGATCCATCTCACCACCTCCCACTGGTATGTTCAGCCAGGGCCGCTGGGGGACACTCCTGAAACCCGAAGACCCCCATTCCCCGACTTGCTCATCAACCTGCAAACCCTTTATATAAAGTAATCTTGGCAGGAGGTTGGTCTAGCCCTCGGGGCCGAATGCCGCATCCTCAAGGGACTCTTGGTGTCCCCAGACCCTCAGAGGGAAGAGCAATAGGAAGCCCACCTCTCGGGGCCAGACGCGCCTGCAGAGCCCAGTGGCAGGCTCCCGAGGCTTGGCGTGGCTAGAGAAAGGAGAAGAGACCTTCCTTCCCTCACCGGAACTCTGAAATTACCTGTGAACGGTGGAATTACATTGCGTTTCCTAAGAGCTATCATCGGGTGCAGAAGCAGACCCGCACATGTTTACGACAAAGGTGACACTGCAGTGCCGCGAGGACACGCTAATCTTTCCAATACATCAGGTTGGTCAATTAAATACCCATATGGAAAATATATTGACCCTCTGCCTCCACCATATGCAAAACCCCATCCCAGATGGATGCCGATTGTGGACGCTTTCAGAAGAAACACACAAGACAGTCTCCACGACCTTGGAGTAGACACAAGTACTCAGAGCAGAACATAGAAAGTGCCCAAAATAATACAAAGAAGTATCATAATAAGATGCTTAACTTCTACTCATCAAAAGACATCACTTAGGGAGTGAAAAGTCAAGACAGTGATCCAAGAGGGAGAAGATCCATCTTCTGACATTTCTGACAAAGGACTCCCACCCAGGCGCTCTGCCTTAAAAGCCTATGAATAAGAAAACGACCTACAATTGAAGAGTGGACAAAAGTCTTATGTGAAGAACAGGCGCTTCACAAAAGAGATGAGCCGAGTAACCAATAAGCAGACGACATTTAGACAGGCATGGTGGTGCACACTTGTAATTCCAGCACTCTGGGAGGCTGAGGCAGGAGGACAGCAAGTTCAAGCCCGGCTGGGGCAATACAGTGACTTAGCAAGACACTCTCTCAAGATAAATAAATAAATAAATAATAAAAGGACTGGAGATGTACCTTGGTGTGAAGGCCCTGGGTCCATTCTCTAGTAACACACACACGCATACGTGGGTGCGTGCACACACACAAAATATACTAAAAGTTTTGGTCCCAAAGTTCTGGTTTCACTTGTTAAAAACAACAGATGCTTTAAAAGTGAAGCTATCCAATTCCCTCCACCTCAAGAGGCAGTGACTGAATCAAAGTCCCTGGGGGCCTGGCCACACCCTCCAGCTGGACAGGGTCTGCAGGGGGCATGGCCTCTTGCCTCGGTGAACCCCGCTGGGGTCTGTGCTCCGGGGGAAGGTGTTTCTCT
The DNA here is from genome assembly GCA_004026905.1 of Hystrix cristata. Taxonomy (NCBI): domain Eukaryota; kingdom Metazoa; phylum Chordata; class Mammalia; order Rodentia; family Hystricidae; genus Hystrix; species Hystrix cristata. Next base: position 12,298 of record PVJO010005906.1, read on the forward strand.
CCCTTCCCTCCTCTGCCCTCCTCTTTCCTCAGTGCTAGTTCCCTGTCAGGGCCACCAGGTGGGGCTCAATCACAGTGCAAGAGAGTGCTCCTGGAGGCGCCCAGGAGTCGACCTGCCGACCTGGCTGTGGGCACAGCCACAGGCCGGTTGGCTGACTGAGGTCTTCCAGCCTGAGCCCAGCTAGGAACCTGCTGAGGCCCTGGGCATGCCACTCTGAGCCTCCTGTTCTTTCTCCAAAATTAAGGTCAAGAAACGCAGTTTAAAACAATGAGGTGCCCATGTGTGCCCACTAGACAGGAAACCAGGAGAAGGCTGGAGAAGGTCGGGGTGGGCACAGATAGAGGAAGGAAGCTCCTGCTGCGGGGCTCAGGGCCACCCCTGGAGCCACGTTTGGTTAAGGGACAGAACTGCAGTGGCTTGCAAGTCCCGGCCTGGGAATGCATTCCACAGTTCTGTCCCAGATTTACCTGAGTCTGTTTGCCCCAGTTCTGACGGGAGTGGCTGGGTGCTGGAGGCTGCTGCCGTCTGGCCGGGTGTGGATGGCAAAGCGCAGTGGGTGATCAACATGGGAAACAGAGTACGTGACACCCAGCCTACATACAAAGCAAAAGCCACACACAAAGCAATGCACTGCTTACTACAAGGCGTGAATGCACGGGGGCCTCAGGAATGGGGCTACAGGGGCTGGGGGAGCGTGTAAAACGTGGAACAGAATACCGAGTTTTGAGATTCTTGAGAAGGAGGATCTAAGAGAAGTTCCTTGAGCACTTAGTGAGTACCCAATAAATTATTTTTTCAGGCACTGTATGCAATATAATAACGAACACAACAGCCTCCAAAAGTTCCTTGCCACCATACAGCTGATAGTCTAGGAGCTTTGAGTCTTATTCAACACACTTGGGTGTAAGAGAAATGGCACACATCCTCAAATCAAATAACTATGAATCTGACTTCATGCCCCGTCACACTGGACTGGTGGGAAGTTCCAAGTCCATCCTTGGTGTGGCTCTCTTCGCACACCTCTGAGGTCCCGGAACATTACACAGAGTGAAGCCCCAGGATTCCGAGCACCTGGTGCCGTCTAGACTCGTCACTGCTGAATTCTGCAGGTCATGGCCCACAAAAGTCCAAAAAGTCCCATGAACATGGGAGGCTCCACAGCGCCCCCACTGAGCTGGTTCAAGGATTTCTCCGGGAGTCCCACGACCACAATGCTGCCTCCTGAGAGGGCCACACAGCCATCTGTCCCAGGAAGGGCTCGTCACCCCAGACCACTGCCAACAACAGAGACTGCATCTCCACCTGCCCTGTGGCCAATCTCCCTCCCCACGGCTTGTGCTGCCTGTCACCCCACGACACTCCTCAAAGAGTCTGGCTTCCAGACGCGGCAGGCAGACATCTGCAGACACCTTCTGCTCCTGGCCTGGGACAGAAACTTCCTGTGGCAGGCGAGCAGCGCAAAGACGCTTTCCTCTGGAAGGTGGATGACAGAGGGAGAAATTCCAGGAGCAGAGATTCATGAATTCTCAGCCTTTTACATTTCTTCTCCAAGAGGGCAAACAAAACATAAAACCTCAACAAATAGCCCTAATATCACTCACATTTCTAGATGTTTCATTTATCCAACAGGTTGGGCACTTAGCGAATGCCGTGTGGGACTTAGGTACGTGGGGGGACTTTGGTGAGTGGTGTGGTTGGTAATGACGATGTGAAGATGACAATAGTCATGGTGTAACTAACTTCAGCAAAAAAGGAGAATGTGTGTGCATGTGTGTGCGCTCGTGTGTATGTAAAGCCAAGTTCTTGCTGGAATCAGCCCAACCACTTCCGGGTCTAGTATCTCTGCTCAAGGCAGATTCCAGGGAGAGGGTGTGATTGTCCTGTCCATAGTCAGGGCCTCCACCGTTGCCCCAGGAAGATAGAACACTGAGTGTCAGTCCTGCCGGGGCCCCTATACAGAAAGAAGGACGCTCCCTCTGTGGCGCTGAGGTATCCCTTGGTTGTCTTTTGCTAGGCTACAATCTTCTTCTCCCCCAAGCCGTAAGAACCACTCACCATCTCACACACTTCAGTGGATCAGGAAGTCAGGAATGCTTGGGGTCTTGCATGGGACTGCAGTCCAGCCATCTGCCAGAGCCTCAGTCACTGGAAAGCCTAGGCCGCAGGAGCCGCGTCGGATGGGGCTCAGTTTCCCAACCGTGCTAACTGGTGCCGGGTGTAGGTGCCTCTGCGCACCAACCTCATCACAGGACTGCGTGTGCGTCACACCCTGGCAACAAGGCAGCTGGCCTCCTCCCAGCAAAGCAGTCCGGTGAACGCAATGGGAAAGCTCCAGGGCCTGGATGCTCTCACCTCAGCAATCACGTTCCGTCCTTCCTGTAGTGTCCTATTGATCACACACTTCAGTGCCAGTCACCTGGAAAGGGAACAGCACAGGACCGAAGTGGCCATGATGGGGACTGGCTACCACAGGTGCCATTACAGGAAGAAGGGGACATGGAGACGAGGCAGAAGGGACAGCAGGTGCTCTGCACAGTGACAGTGCCCTGGAGCTCACAGTCCAGAGGAAGACAGGAGATAAGACTGTCGTAGCTAATTAGCAGCTACTCAGCTGAGAGCATGCACAGTATTGGAAAGATGAACAAAGAAGGCAGGAACTGGGCAGGAACCAGAAGAGAACATAACTACGCTCTTTTGAAGGAGCAGTAGGGACCTCCCAGAGGCAGTGACATTTGAGTTGGACCTTGTAGGCAAGGAGAAGACGTGGTGAAGGGCCTTCGGGTACAGGTGAGAGTGGGAAGGGGATGGAGTCTGGCTCTTCTGCATGGTTGGATGAGGCTGGACCCAGAGAGAGGCCAGAGAAAGCCCTCAAAGTGTCCCAAGCCTGCCTGCCTCCAGGGGGAGGGGGAGTGCTCTCCAGGACCTTTGTTTGCTTTCTGCCCCAGGACTCAAGGTCTCTCTGCTGCCAAGGGACAGCAGGCTGGGAGCAGCCCTGCCTCCAGCTAACCACCCTGAGGAAGACGGGCTTGAGACCCGCTGTCCACCGAGTCAGGGCAGGGCGGCACGCGTGGGACTCTGTGCTTCACAGTCTCTGGGCCCTGGCCAGGTCCACCATGCCGCACTCCTTCCTGGGACAGGTGACAGCCAGCCAGCCTGCCACCCCACCCAGCCATCCAACCAGGAGCTCCCTGCGCGCACACACACACAGATTCCCACGGGCTGCAGGCTGCTGGGCTTCCGCTTCAGCAAGGCCGCTCGAGCTGCTTTGCCGGAGGCGTCAGCCTCCCCCAGGATGCATCAGGCAGGCTCCACTGGTCAGAGCAGAGCGGGCCAGCCTGCCAAGAAGAGGCTCTGGGGGCTTGGTCCCAGGGGTAGGCCGCGGGCCTCAGCTGTAGGAACAACACGGGGACACACAGTGCCCTTCTCCTTCCTCCCCCCATGGAAAAAGGAGGAAAAAGATGTGGAAGAAGAGGAGGACGAGGAGGAAGAAGATGTGGAGGAGGACAAATGAAGGCGCAGGCAGTGCTGCTGCCACCCCGTATCCCAAACAGGGCCAGAGGCACATCCATGCCTCCCACCCAAGGCAGAGCCCTGTCCCCGCCCCACAGGGGCCCAGGAGGAGAGTAACTCTGCCTGCCCCTGGCTCGCTTCTTCGAGGCCCACACTGATCACCAGCTCACTAACTCCAAAGTGAACCAGCTGTCAAATTCAAAACAAAATTTCCCCGTGGCGTCGCACTCAGGAGAACAGGTTTTGTCCCAGAGCCTCTGAAACCTCCAGAAGAGTGAACCTGCTCAAATAGCAGAGAAAAGAGGAGAAACCACAACAGCCAGCGCCGTGTCTGGTTTTACAAAATTGCTTCCGCCTCACACCGCCTGATGCCCACAGTGACTCAGCAAAGGAAGTGGTTCCATCCTCATTTCACTGATGGGGAAACTGAGGCCCAGAGAAGCAGAAGTACTTGCCCAGGTACAGAGTTAAGGAGTTGCAGTGCCAAGATCAAACCAACAGTGGCAATTGGAAGCGTGGTTTTTCTCTCTCTAAGTAATTTATCTTCTCAAGGGTTTGGTCAACATGCAACCACTGATTGCACAGCTCTTCCGGTGTGATAAGGGCTGGGATCAGCCTCACTCATCTATGGTGAGCAAAACAGATAGGATCCCACTTCAGGGAGCTTACGGATTAGCTGGAGAAACAGGAACTAAATATTTAAAAAATACGTAATTGCTGAGTGCAATGAGCACTATGAAGAAAAGAATGAGTTTGATGATGGGAAACGGGCAGGAGAGGGTGCCCTCCCTCACAGGAGGGGCCTTCCCAGCAGGTGCTTTTAATCCATGTCCAGGAACAACAGAAATGAGAGCCTGGATCAACTAATAAGGACTGCATGGCCACTGGATCCGGAGGTTGTGTCCCTCATGCCAAATACTCGCTCAGTTGGTGGCTCCCCTAGAATCCTTGCTACATGATGAAGAACTAGATACAGTTCTGCTTCTCCTGGAATTCACCACGAGGCAGCGTAGATGAAGGTTTGTAGTAGAATCGTGACCCGAGGCAGCTCACTAGCTTCATTAGCAGAAACATCTAGGAAGTGAAATAGATCTCGTCGGGAGTGACTGGTTCCCACAAAGGGGATGTCAGCCAGGCCTTGAAGGACTCCTGGCACAGGACTTGCGAGCTTGTTGAAAAGAAGATCCTTACTTTCAGCAGGAGAAAGTACTAAGCGCAGAAGGCTGTTGGAACATCTCAGGCTCTGGCCTTTGTCGGAGGCTAACTGTTTCCTGCTCTGATCTTCTACATGTTCAGAACAAGTTCAGGTACGTGAGGATGCTTCTCCACCTGCGCTCAGGGCACCGCCCTGCCTCAGCCCCACAGCAAGGACTGACCTTGTTCCACAAGTCTGTTGAACTCAGCATCCCATTAAGTGGTCTACCAAGGCAGCTCTGATTCCCACTGCCACCGCTGTAGGGTGGTTTGCTCAAAGCCTTCCGGAGGTAAAACAGTATCCTTGAGAAGTGATTGTTAGGTCTAATAACTAAAGATTCATAGAGCAGGCTAGACTTACCTTTCACTGCACTTACCACCATTGTAACCATTTCTATGACTCTCAGTTCATTGTCTATGAGCCCAAGACAATGGAGACTATGCCTAGCATGTTTGCCACCAAATCCCCAGTGCCTGGCACATAGTGGGCTGCTCAGCAATCACTTGCTTAATGAATGGATTATTAGAGAAAAGAACACATTAAGACAAGGTTAAGAGATGGAAGTTTGGACTTTGCCCTAAGAACAATTCCTATAGACTTTAGGGTGCTTGGCAGAGGGTGACAAATAATATGGCACCAGTTTCTCTCCAGTCCTACTCCCAAGCCTTAGGGATGGAAGATCTCCTGGAGAAGGTGGTGAATCTATATCCTCTGCACCCTTCAATCCAGACTGGCCACTGCTTGCTGTTTGGAAGAGGTCAGGATTTCATATCGTGCCCATTCTGGTGACCCTGTTTTATGGACTGGCACCACAAAGCGGAACTCGTGCCCCTGGGAGCCAACCGTTCTTAGGGAGAGCAGACCAGATGGACAATTGCTAAGGTGTGTCAAAGGCACACAGGATCTGTGTGTGGGGACTAGCCGAGGGGGCTCAGAGGATGTGGAAGGCTCAGAGTCTCCTAGCAGTCAAGTAGGCCAGGATGAGCAGACCTCATACCAGTGGAGGAGAGAATCTCAGAGAAGGGGGCCTTGAATGGAGGAGTGAGAATAAAGTGGAGTCAGGGAGATCGGTCTGGTGGGACTAAAGGTCTCAGGGAAGGGAGAGATTGGGGAAGAAAAGTTAAAGAGCAGCCAGATCATGGTGAACCTTGATCACTAGACATGGAGTTTGGAGTTGAGCCTGTAAGCAACAGGAAGCTATCATGAATCTTCAAGGGAAGGATACCCCGAGGCTTGAGGGGTGATGGGCAGAAGACACGTCGATGCTCCCTAGGAGGCCAGATTTTGTAGACAAGGGGAGAAAGGCCCCAGGGAGCCAGCAACGGATGACTCCTATAGACCTTGGTTTTCAGAATGTGTCTTATCAAAGAAGCCAGTCGCCTTATTAGTTCTCCAAGCAGCACACCTTCCCCAGATCAAGACTCCGGTGGAAACACAATGGCCACAAAAGTGGTTTTTGTGTCTTGGTTTTCTGGGTCTCCCACTCCCCCTCCCTCCAACATCTATTCTCCATTATTGGCCAGACAAAGCCCATCCCAAGATCCCCGCGTCTCCGTGGTAGCTAACATCTGTCCTTTCTCACCTGCGCATTTACCCATCTGCGTCTCCACGAAATCTTTCATCCCATCCATATTGTAAGGGTTCAAAGTAAGGAGGTTCATGTTGTCAAAGAAGCCTTGATCTGAATGCCTTCCCCCCACTTTCTCCTTAAATGAGTTGTTAACAGGAACCCAAGTGTCTGTTGAACCTAAAATACTTTTTGTTTTCAAAAAAAAAATAACATTTCAAGGTAACTTACGGCGCGCACTTTAAGAAGCGAGGACTCAGCGTGTTCCCGGCTGCTTCTCCCTTGAAGCTCTGGTCTTCAGGGCTGTGGGAGGCATCCAATCAGACAGGCCGCCGCTGAGGGCCAGGGAGGAGGGCTGCAGTGGTTTTATTTCAGACTCGAGCTAAGACCATGAAATGGAAGGCAGGAGGAAAAGTGAGTGAGCGAGTGAGTGTGTGCGTGTCGGTGTGCGGACGGCCAGAATAATGAGTCGTACTAATTCATAGAATCTCATTTTGGCCATCACACACGGCTCCCTTTTCTCTTGAAGGCCACTTTGAAAAATCCGTTTTCATAAGTCATTTACTTCCCCTAGGAGGGCAGCCCTTCTAAAAATATTCCCCATTTCTTACACCTCAGAAGCAAATTATTTATGTTAAAGCAGCTTCGTTATCCTGGCCCCACCGGGCCAGCTTGGAAATGGAGGTGACTTCCAGAAAGGCACCGTTGTCAACGGCAAAGTCTTAGGAGGGGCCTGTCCCTGGCGAGCTGAAGCGAGGCGAGGCTTTCCGCCAGAGCTGAGGGGCCGACAGCACACATGAGTCAGAATGCGGAAGTTCCCTTCTATGTCCCCAAATATTAGGAGCCAGGCACTGCGCTAGGCACTGAAAACCGCGGGAAGCAGAAGAGTCTGCTCTCAGGAGCTTGCATTTCACAACGGGCAGAGCAGCACCGGCACAAGTACCAAGAAACACCGTCTGTCTGGGGCTCAAGGGTGAAGTGCTGGCGGTGCCTCTGAAGGCAGCCGTCAGCCCTCCACGTCCGCAGATCCGCATCTGTGGATTCAACCAGCCATGGACCCAGAACAGTGCAGAAAGAGTGCGTCTGTACCGAACAGTATAGACTTTTCTTGTCTCGTTTCCCTACACAGTACGATGTAACAAATATTTACACAGCTTTTACATTGTATTAGGTATTATAAGTGATCTGAGGATGGCCGAAATTCAGGAGGATGTGCATGGATCCTATGCTGTGGTATGGAAGGGAAGTGAACATCCCCAGGTTTTGTGTCTGCACGGGGCCTGGAGCCAACCCCCTGAAGAGGGGCAGCTGGTGCAGCTGGGGCGGAGAGAACAGACATGGACAGAGGGGCACCGTCCAGGGAGGCACCCCTGAGCTACCAAGTACTTTATCGCTGCCCTGTCCCCGGGGAAGCCACCCCAGTCAGCAGCAGGATGCTGGGAGATGCAGCCAAGGCAGGAACACTTCCCTGGCCCGCGCTCCCTCGTCTGCTCACCCGCCCTCCACCTGGGAGAAAGCAATTAAAAATCACCTCTGAGAAGTCTGTGGGAGGAGGAGTGGAATCGGGGAGGGGACAGGCTTTCAATGTAGGTGGAACCTGCCACCAGCCCCCAAGAGGGGTGTTTGTCTTCCCCCTTTAATCAGTCATAAGTCCTGCCGCTATCCAGGGTGGGAGACAGAAAGAGCGAGGCGAGGAACTGCTCCCTGGAGGAGCCCTCCATTCTTCCTGTGTCCGTAAGGCAATTAAGTCTTCGCGTCTGCAAACCTGAAGGCTTTCCCAGGCTGTGCCAGTTGGTACATCTCCACAATGAGACACATGTCCTGTCTGCCTTGGCCTGGCCTCGCGCCGAGGCGCCGCTGCTGGCCGTGACCTCAGGGGCCCACCCTCCCCTGGACACAGTCCTCCCCCAGACCTCAGGCTCAGCCCGGGCGCCGGGAGGAACCAGAGAGGCCTCTGACACCCACCAGGTGGGACTCCCTGAGCAGGGCAGGGCCGGGCTGGGAAGAAAGACCTTCTGTGAACAGCCCTGTTGCCAACAAGCCCCTGATTAGGGCTCTATTGTGGGCCTGTAATTGGTGAGCTAATTATTAGGCTGCCATTGTGTGCCACGGAGGACCTGGGATAGTTCACCCAGAGACACTGGGGCCTGGACTTGGGGATCTCCCGGCTGCCTGGCAGGGCAGGACAGGGCAGGTGGGGAGGGCTCCCTGCAGCCAGGACACAAAGGGTGCAAAGCCAGCGCTCCTGCCCATGTGGGCCACCACCAGGGAGGGCACGGCAGAGATGTGACAGTGGAAGGTGACACCCTGGGGAGGGAAACGCATGGATATGCTGACAGGGGTTAACAGAAACCGGTGTCTCAGCCCAGAGGAGCAGAGGAGAGGGGAAGCATGGCTCCCACAAAGGGCGCTGTATGTGCAAAGGCCCTGATGAGAGGCCCAAGAGTGGGTTTGGCGGGGCAGTGATGCAGGGCCTGAGAGCGAGACCCCAGCAGCAAGGGAAGCAGCCAGGGCTTGCAGATGTGACGGGATTAAAACAAAGGAAAGGCCAGATCAGCTTGGCACTTTCTACACCTCACTGGGGTAGCCTTGTGGACAGAAATGAGGCAGGGGAGACAGGCAGGAGGAGGAAAAGGAAAGAGTGACAAGGATGATTGGGGAGATATTAAGGCAAGAGATGCAAGAATACCCAAACCCCACCACGCCGGTCGTACCTCTTCTGCCCAGAAGGGCACAGGCACGAATGAGATGATGACCAGGTGCCTCTAGGCTCATCCCGGGCACCAAGTGGGGCTCAGGGCTGGCGCAGCAGAGTATGTATGTCGGGAAGAACATCAGGGAGCCAAACTGTGGGGCGGACAGGACATGGCTCATCCTGTCAGGTTCCGTCTGGAGGAGGCTTTCCGAGTAGCGGCCAGCCCCATGCCTTCAGGAACCACAGGGCGGAGTTCAGCAAGGCTGCCTGATCAGTGCAGGCAGCACTGGCTGGGAGCGAGGAGGGAACCCTGGAGACCCTGCGGTCCCTCCCAGTCCTGACATCGCAGGGGTCTGCAGTCCATGAGTCAAAAAATCTCAGGCAAGGACCTCAGTGCAGCCACTTTCAAGGCTAAGGAAGCAGTTCTGTGGTCACCTCACCTCCCCAACAGCAGGGACACCCCAAGAAGTGGAGGAGCACAAGTCCATGGCTCACACAGCTCCAGGACCTTCCCATCAGCTGAACTTCATCCTCTACCATGACCATTTCTGCAGCAGTCATTGCCCTTTGTGCCTCCCGTTAATGAGACAGCAATGGCCAGCATAGGCTGGACACACACTACCCCAGCCGGCATGCTCAGCCCATTTTACAGAAGACAAATGGGCTCAGGCAGGCAGGGCTGCGGCTCAGCAGCATGGCACCTCCTGGCATGTGCAGGGCCCTGGGATCGAGCCCCAGCACCACAAACGAAACAAAGAACAGGCTCGAAAAGGCAATAGGAATTGCTGACGGTCCCAGAGCCACAGAGCCGTCCTTGCCGGGCCACAGTGATGAGGTAACACGGGGTATCCTGTGGTGTGGACGGAGTGGCCAGGATGCCTTTGGCGCTGAGGCTGCCACCTTGGCGTGTTTGCACAGCCAGTGAGGACCTGGGGCTCCAATCAGCCAGTCTCCACCCCCCAAGCCCCCAGCCCGGCCACGCTGCAGATCCCCCCACCAAATCCCCCCACCGGGCGGGCTTTCATCACACCCAGCCAAGCCCTAGCAGGCAGGGGCCTTGGCTGGGCGTCATTGTCTCTAACAAGTTAATTGTAACGGTGGAGCGCTCTCCCCCACTCCTGCTCCGGCCCTCATCAAAGTGTTCTCATAATGACACGGACCATGAAAGGGAACTTGCAGGTGGTTAAATGAGGTTTCTTGCTTTTGCATGGGAGCCAAGAGGGGAAGGGCTGTTTTGTTTAAGGAAAGCTGTTTTGTTTGATGTGAAGCTATTCTCTCCCTCTCACGGAGAAGAGAAGATGCTTGTGAATGAAGCCAGCCAGGGCAGCAGATGCTCCGACCTTTTCCCTCCATGGCAGAGTTGATGGGGGAAATGTGGACCGGCCTACTCTCTCCTCTCCTCACAAGCACTGCTGGACTTTGTCTGGATGAAGGCTCAGCGCCTGCCACTCCTTAGTTCAGAAACTTGCAATGGCTCCCCGTGGTCCCCACAAATGGGCATCCAAGCCCCCAAGTGGTTGACAGGGTGTAGCAGTTAGAATTCCTTTGGTTGAAAGTGACAAAACCTACAATTCGAAGGGGCTAAGCCAAAGGGTAGTCTGTTAGCTCTTAGGAACTGATAAGTCCACAGCCAGTCTGTCATCAGATCCAGCTTGATCCAGGAGCTTAATGGTATCATCATGGCTGCACTGATCTCCTCCTATGTCTAAGCCCTTCTTCCTTTGTGGACTTTCTTCTCTGACAGGCTCTTCCCTGGGGAGGGCAAGATGCCTGTGCTGCTCCAAATGTATCCCCTTCTGGCTCCAAGCCCAGAAGAGGGAGCCTGCATGCCGCTTCCTGGTCAGTCAAGCAAGGGCCCCTTGACTGGCTCTGATTGGCTAGGCTTGGAAGACAAAGTCTCCTACAAACCAATCACCTTGGCCAGGCTGGTGAATGACGTCAGAGAATCTGAATCAGGAGCTGAGCTCGGAACTGCCAGTCTGGCTGATGCTCCTCTGAGGACTAGGCGACCCTAACTGTGCCCTGCGAGGGAACTAGGGAGACACGCGGCCTGATGTTCCACCACAGACCAGGTTTCACAGATTTCACCAGCTGTAGCCACCACATTTTTGAATGGGATATTCCACGGGGTGAGGCAGTTCTTGCATTTGTCCTAAACAGTCCTCCTTCCGGTTTCCAAGATCACGCTCAGTGTCCAGGCCCTGGAATGGCCACTTTCCTGCCTTCACCCTTCCACGCCTGGAAGGACTGATTCCCGAGGCCACGTCCCCCTTGGAATGGTGCCCGGATGATGCAAACGAAGCAACTGATAGGTCATACTCTGTGATGAAGTCTTGCTTCTACCAGGAAAAGTTATTCACCTGCAGCAACCTCAGTTCCCTCACTTCCAAAATGGGGCTAATACAAATACCTAATTTGCAGCATTACCGGGAGAATTAAGGTCAAACTTCTTCACACAGTGCCAGAAAGATGTAAGTACTCAAAAAAGCATACAGCTGCAAAGAATGCCCCTCCAGATGCCCATCATGATGGTGGCCGGTTGGCTGGTCAGGCTGGGAAGAGGCTGCTCCGAGCAGATCGTAACTCTTTGTAGAGAAGGTCCCAAGTGTGAAGTGGATCACAGAAGATGTGCCAGAAGGGGCAGCAAGTGCAAAGGCCCTGTGCGGAAATGAACTTAGTAAGCGCTTGGAAAACATGGCCAGAGAGACTGTGAACAGGGTGGCAAACTGTAAGAGAGGGGAGAAGGTCATGTCACAGGGGCCTTTATACACTTCAATGAGGCGCTGAGCAAGATGGGAACCACTGGAAGGTTCGGGACAAAGAAGGTACGTGACTGGGGTAGAGGCAAGCATGGGTGTATCGAAAGTCATGTGTCTGATGCCTTTTAGACATTTGAGATGGGCTAACAAGTCCATTTCCAATTCACACAACAGCCCTGGAAGAGGGCCCATCAAGAGCCTGTTTTGTGGTTGAGGAAATGAAGGCTCTGGGTGATAAAGTGCAGTCACATAGCAAGTACATGGTGGGCTGCCCGCTCACCCTGACTGCCGTGGCTGTAGGCTCCAGGAAGCTTAGAGGCAGATGACAGGTACCAGGGGTCTGCTACGGCTTGTGTCTAGATGTCCCCCCAAAGCCTCTTGCAGTTATAGGTGGGATGTTTCCAGAGGTGGCTGGATCTAGAGTGTGTGATGACTAAATTAGTCCACTGATGGGTTTGGCACAGTCCTGCTGGGATCAAGGGTGTGATACTAGATTCCTTAATCTAGTAAGTGTGGAGTAAGTGTGGGAGTGCTACACACCCTGAGAGTAGGTAGCCTGGATAAGATATAAGGCACAGAAAGAGGCTTGTCTACCCCCTTGGAACTCAGGTGGGTCACTGCCAATCGGAGCTCTTCACCTGGTGCCTCCACCTGGTCTGGGACAGTTTTTCAGACCACTGAGATAGGTGCCAGGTGTTGTTCTCCACTCTCTCAACAGCCCTTGGGGTGACTATGATGACCCACATTTTGACACGAAGAAACTAAGGCTCACCTTCATGGAGTCTGTGAACTTGGACAGAAAAAAAATTCCATCTTTCTTTTCACTAGCCTCTAAGTAAAATCTACTCCCTCTAAGGCAAAGGTGGGCAACGAGTGGAAGCAGCACCCGTCACCATGAGAAAGCACAGGTATTTTCCTCATTACACCACAGTGCTGCAGATTTCTCAAAATAGCACCTGTGCTCATCAGTACCTCCAAACCACAGAGGTCGTCAGACCTGCCGCCAGCTATTGTGTGATGTGCTCACAAGAACTCATGTTACTAAATCACAATTTTAAAAAAAATTTTAGTAACTATGTTTCAGGAAAATTGGCTTTCTTTGCAACGTTGCATCTTTGTGCATTTAAAAACATCACAACTGCCGAGGGCCTACGGCCCAGTAAAGGTTAAGACCTCCATCCCCCTCCCCTGTGGGTGAAAACAGTGCCTGGTGCCAAGCGGGGACCCAGGATGGTTCCTCCTCCAACCTTCACCTGGTGGCAGAGACAGATGGTGTCACAGTGCAAGCACGACCCGCTGTTCCCTCTTCCCTAGGCCTCTGGAGACTTAGAGGAGGCAGTCGGCGGGGCTCTGCCCGGGGTCACCTCTCGGCTCAGAGCTGACCAGCACTCAGTGCTGGGCCCCCAGCAGAGACCGAGCCCTGAAACTCCCCACCCCGGGCCTTCCCACACCCCCCACCTCTCTCTGCTTCTGTTCGGCTTCCCTCAGTCCCAGCCCTCCCCCAGCCGTCCTCTACACGACAGCCTGGTGATGAACATTGAAATCTTTCCGGTCTTGTGTGTCCCCTCTTCACGCCCCACACTCTTCTCTTGCCCTTGAACTTCAGGTAGAGACCCAAACCCTCAGCAGAGTCCTGCCAGCCTGCCTTCGCACCTCGTATCACCCCCTCTCCCCACACTGACTCCCGGGATTCCCATTTCTCAGATACATCCTGGTCCCTCCCAACCGGGGACTCTGCAGTGCTCCCTCTGCCTGGAGCACCCTTCCCTCTGGCCCTCACCTCCCTAATATCCCTGCTTTGCTAGGCCAGCACCCTCTGACGTGTGCTGTCGTGCTACCATGGTCCTTCCACTGGAGCAACTGCCACAGCTCCAACGTCACATGTTTTGATTTAAACATTTATTTGTAACTCCCATCTCAATGTGTCAGTCAGTATTTGACAAGTTACACTTAGAAAACAAACACTCTCAAATCTCTCCGACCTGCAACAAGGATTTACTCCGGCCGCACTCCGTTTGTGACTGTGTTTCGCATGTCACCTTCCTTGCAGGATCCAGGCTGAAGGACCATCACCCTTCAGGATGAGCCGTTCCCAAATCAGAGAGAACACGCAGTGGCGGGACCGCACGACAGCTCTGTCCTCTGCTCCCAGTGTTCTTGTCGCTTCTGCCCACAACCTGTTGATCCATCAAGTTCACGTCCTGGCCCCGTGAGCTATGGAGGCCTCGCCCTCCAACAGCGCGGGGCTCAGCCAATTCTGAGCCACAAAGACTGTCTGATCTTCCAGGTGGAGTGACTGACAGTAAGAAAACCCAGCACCTCCCGCTCAGAGCAAGGTTGCCACAAATCCATCAGGACGTGCAGGTGGGTGGGATACCGGAGGCAGACTACAGAACAATAGAGGATGCCTCCCAAGCTTTGTGGTCAACTCAAGACATTTTCCCAGTCTGGATGGTCAGGGCCAAGGAGGGAATCACATGTGGACACTAGGCAAATCGGTGGCCCCTGCGGAGTTGCCCTATAAACCTGGACAGAACTGGGGTCTGTGGGGCAGGAAGGAGGGAAAGGTGTCTGCCTTGGCAATGAGGAGATGGTCGGACAGCCATCAAGCTAGCTCCTCCCCATCTTTGTGTTCAGGTCATCCCTTTGTGCTGCTTACTCCGCCTTCGACTGAACGCGCAGGCTTCCTTTCTTGCCCTTCACTCTGGGCTTTCCCTTCTATTTCTGTTCTGTTAAAATTACCCAAGACTTCCCGTGCTGTTCACTGACCCATATCCTTTTAGGAAAATGATGGAATAGTTTTCTTTTGTGAGCCAAACTTGTAACAGAGGGAAAGGAATTTCTAACCTGGTTTTACTCAGAAAGAAACTGACAGCCCAAATCTATGAAGTGACTTAGTCAGCATGTCACGTCAAGAGCAGGTCCCCAGGGCTCAGCATAGCTTCTGCCCTGCGCATGTGTCCTAGCCCCAGCCTGCCACGTGTGACCGGCTGGAAGCAGATTCAGCTGGCTGTGGCCGGGGTCTGACTCAAGATCACACAGGTCCCAAGTTCTCCCTAAGGCTGGGCCCCACATCACCTGGGAGTGAGAAGAACCAGCCACTGTGCCCTGCCCCATTCCCGCCACCACAGGAAGCCGGAACAGACACCGCACTAAGGACTGAGTGTGTCCAAACCATTTTCCACTCCCCAATTCTGAAAGTTAAGGGAAAGATCCAACATCAGATTCCCTACAGTTCTGGGCACTGTCACACCCTGTGTCACATTTGGCCTGGACTGTGATGGGTATCAGGTGACACACTGGACCAGATTTGGCAGAACAAGCTTCCAGGATGCAGGCAGGCAGGGTAGCTGCTTACACGGGCAAGTGAGACTTTTCTGGTGTGGCCTCCTGAATGCATTGACAATTCTGTCTCTCTGAGCTCACATTGGGGAAGTCTTCTATATTACCAAGATAATACTGCATTAAGCGAGATTTTGTATTTGGTGTATTTAATGAGCAAGCAACTCCCCAAAGACCTTTCAATAAAGCCAGTAAATTTAACAGGAGAAACGCATCAATTGGTTTTGCCGCTCTGGTTAAGAGGGCTGCCGCTTTCTGCTTTTACAGACCCTGGCGTGTATTATGCTAAGAAAGCCCCAGAATCAATCTCTGAGAAGAGGGCTAAAAGGTGGGCGCAATTAAGCGTCTAACGCTCAGCCTCAGCCGCCCCAGCTGAAATGATTATTTTAATGTAAAAGCAATGAGGTTGATGAGAAGTCACCAAGTTAGGGAGCCTCCTGCTTGCCACCGGAGTGTCCCTGCCCTGAAGGGTCTCTGTGAGTCAGGCTGTTCATAAAGGCAGGCCAGAGACCAAATCAAAGACTAAATGCAGAAAGGTATGCTGCGCTCCGAACACAGCGCCTGAATGAAATTGATTTATGGAAAGCAATATTATGGGTTTTGACAAGAAGGGAGGAAGATAAAATATTCATATCCATTATGCCTTCAGCGGCGAGTGCAGGCCACCTTGGTGCCTTGCAGAGAAGACTGGATGGTAGTGGAACGTGGGATGGAGATTTGGGGGTGAGTAGGGGCCACCCGAGGGCAGAGAAGGGGTCTAATGCTGTCCTTGCATATAAGCAATCTCTTCCCCCACCCAGCTCCCAGAACTCCACTGAGAGCTCCACTGGTGGCTTTTTTGATTTTTTTTTTAATTAGTAAGCTTTACCTTTTAGAGCACTTTTAGTTTCCCAGCACAATGGAGCAGATGGACCCTCAGACAGCTCCCATGTCCCCTCACCCCCATGCACAGCTGCCCTACCATCCACACCCGCTCCACAGGGTACATATCTTACACTGTGGCGCAAGGAACCCTGCGGTGCTTGCGATGGGCCCAGATCTAGAACAGGGGAGAATCTGTGGCCATTTTTGCTCTATTTCTGCTATGGTTTAAAGATGGTATGTGTTCCCAGACTCCAAAATCTCAAGGTAACTGATTAAGAGGATGGAAGTTTAATCCCATTACAGTGTTGAGAAAGTGACTGGACTAGATGAGATGGTTAGGACAGAGCCTACATGACCGAATGCTGCTGGCTCTATGGGGTGAGGGACAGAAATCAAACCCACAGACACACCTGATCCTGCTGTGATGTGATACAGCCAGGGAGACCCCTGTAAAAGCCTGTGCCATGCTGTTTGGACTTCTAGACTCCAAAACCATAAGCCAAAATAAATCTTTTTTTTAAAATAAAGTAACCTGCCTTAGGTTACTTTATAGTTTCATTACAGTAACACGAAACTGCCTAACACACTGCCACATATATGTGTCTGCTGGAGAGAAAATAGAAGCAAGAACCACCGTTCAAATCCTTCTCCAGTACTCAGCATTTCTTCCCAGCTTCTCCCCTCCTCTCCTTCCCTTCTTCGCACTGGAAACCTCTCAAAAGAGCAGTTGATGCTTGAGATCTGCTCTGCATGCTGACCTGGGCCCTCTGAGGTGGGACACCACTCACCACTCACTGTTCTCAGTGAGGATGTGGGGATCCGACGACACGCCTCAGTCTTTACTGTGCTGGCTGTCACAGCCATGTTTTACATCTTTGGTCTCTCCTTCCTTCCAGAGTCTGTATTTGGCTGTCAATTTACACAGGATATTCATACCCCTATTCTTCAGAGGATTGTATTTCCCCACCACTGGACCTCAGGTAGCCCTAGAGCTGGCTTTGGTCAACAAAGTGTAGTCAGGAGTGACATGGGTCACTTAGGAGTAAAGGTTTCTAGAGACAGTGTATGGCCATGATATCCCTTCGCCTTTGCTGTGAGATGAGTCACATCACAGTGAGAGGATTCGGGGTCAGGGTGGGCCCTCGAGGAGGGCAGAGATGGACCCAACATAGCTGCAGCACCTAAATTGTCACTGTCTGTTTCTGTAAGCCACTGACATTTGAGGTTGTTTGTTCTGTGGCGCAATAAGCACACCCTGACTAATACAGAATTCCCACAGCTCTCATAGCACCACACTCCTTCTGATTCCCACCTACTACCACCTCTGCCCTGTCCCCTGCTCAACCACAATCTGCTGGTGCCTGTGGTTCAAGTTCAGCCTGCTGCTCCTCACACACCTGCTGCCCTTTTCACTCTCAATGAGTTCCCATTCCACTTCAGCCCAGATCGGTGCCCCCCATGCTCTTGTCTCCTGAGTGTGCCATCTCTGAGTCCACCCCCTGCATGCTTCATCGACAGCTATGAACCGCCCCTCCCCTGCACTCCGCATCGGTGGCTCCTTGGTCCATTTGGTTACCATGCTGTCCTCGATGTCTGTCTTCCTTAGTAGCATCCCAGCAATCAAGCATCACAGTCAGTAAATACAAGGCCTTATATCCATTTCCTCCCTATTCATTTACTGCTACTTCCTTAGTTCAGACCAAGGCCACAGGCTCTGAAAACGTTTCCTGTCCCCTCCAGTCTTGCCTCCCATTCCACCCTCTGCCACCCAACCCTGCCCAGAGCTCCTTTTAACATTGTGGGGAGAACGCTCTGTCCAATACATAGCTGGAGAGGTTGAGTTGCTGTGCCTGCCAAGGGCCCTCACTGCTCATTACACAGCCCACACTCCTCACCAGGACCCGCAAGGTCCCCATGGGCGCCCCACCAGCTCTCAGCCTACCTCATTCCTGCCACTCTCTAAACATGGAAGTGCCAGAGCCCACTGCCGCTGCCAGCCTCTTTAGCCTGACTGTTTTTGTAAGCACCAGCCCTCTGTGCCCTGGACAAGTCCTACCTGCTCTTTAACACTCAGCTCAGACACCATCTCCTCCCTAAAGCTCTCCTTTACCACCCCACCACACACATGCACACACACACGTGCACGCCCCACAGGATTCCACACTCATCCTCCAAGTCACCCGGCACATTTTCAACATTGTTCTTCCTGCTGAAAAGAGCGTAGCTGGCTAATGCCTCTCTCCTTCCCAATGATGATGCCCTTCCCCCGCCATCCTGGCATTTGCAATGTGTCTGCAGCGCATGGATGGACAATTCCATCCATGCGACTAATCTCTCTCCCCCGTAAGAGGGGCTGTCACTACCGCTGCTGGAGTGAGACTCACCAGGGCTGTCGGGGCACCTCACAGGACCATGCTATCTACCCAAGGCTCTCCTAGGGGAACCCCCACTTTCCATTTCCACTGGGGAAGAGGCAGGGGCACAAGGCAGGGGCACACTTGAGCTGCTGGGGGACACCAACATACAAAGCCAAAACCAAAGTGGGGAAGCAACCATTAGTTTAGTCTATCCAGCACTACAAATGGACTTGGACATTTCATTTCCTTTCTCAGCTAAAGTGATTGGTGGTTGTGACATCCTAGGAACAGCCTAGATTGGATGCCAAAATATCTAACCAGTTCTGTCAACCAAGATGTTAGGCTACCTGGTGCCAGCAAGTGGGCCAAGACATGGGTGAACCAGTCGGTCCAAGTGGCTAATCAGGTGCTAACAGGTTCCTCCACTGGAATCAGGGTTTTCTTTCTCGCAGGTCTAGGGATGGAACCCAAGGAGCACTGAACTACATCCACCATGCTTTTTTAAATTTTATTTTGCAACAAGGTCTCAGTGAGTTGCCCCAGCTGGTCTTGAATTTAGGATCCTCCTGCCTCAGCCTCCTGAGTACCTGGGATTACAGGCATGAGCCACCACACCCAGCTGGAATCAGCAATTTTATGTTGTTTTTCTTTTATCCTTGCCAGATATTTTATGAGCCCTACTCTGTGCCTCCCGCTAAAGATTCACTATCAGATACAAGAAGGATGCTTCCCATTCAGTGGGAGCTCAAGCAAATAAAAACTTGGCTGATGCACAGACGACAGAAAAGTTACAGCCAGCCCTGCCCACCCCAACCTCCTGTTCTGCCTGCACCAGGTGTGTGCATTGTGCCTGGGTGGCGATGCATACTCCAGGGCTCCTCTTCTGCCACCCTGGGGCTCCCCTTGACTCTTCCCAGAGGCCCCTCCTCTTCCCAGCTCTCCTCCCTCCGAAGCCCTACCTGGCCCCTGCCTCTCACCTGCGTACCAGCCTCCAGGCTCTCTGCACATTAGGCTTGCATTCTTCCTAGAGGGGCAGTGCCCTGCCCTGTGCGGCAGGCTGTGGTCTGGTCAGCATGCAGCCCCGCTCTTCGTGGGGCAAGCAGTGCGTGTGGTTCACAATATGGATGACAGCAAACCCCAAACCTCCAAGCCCCCTGTCCCCATGCACATCCTGAGATCTATCTTCCAGTCCTTGGTTCTCGCAAGGCTTTAACCTGCCTGGATATTTTTATTTGTGTTGTATTGGGGTTTTGCTTCATTTTGTTTGTTCTGCCTTGTTCTATTTTTTGTTTGTTTTCTATTTTTCTACTGGGAATTGCATTGTGTTGTTTCTTACCTGTTTGTCAAGGACACGAATCATGCTTCTATCTGTGCAGCCCCAGGACCACCCCTCCAGTTAATATTCACGGCCAGACTGCTGATCAGGACTTCGGGGCCCTGGAGATGGAGCTGTTCCTAGCAGGGGGCACTGGACACCGCGGTGAGCATCCTGGAGCCTCGCTGGCACCAGCACCCCAGAAGGGCTTCCCTCGGAGACTCTTACGGGCCAGACCATCAGGACCCACCTTGCTGACGTCCATCCTATGCCTGACCCCACATGGGGTGAGTGAGCTACGCAGTGGTGGCCTGGCCACCTTCTCCTGAGGGGCTCGTATCGCACAGCGACACAGACAAGGGAAAGTCAGAGAGGAAGGTCAGGAGGAAGAGAGGGACTGTCACACCTGCAGATGCCCCCACCCAGAGATCTAACCCAGCCAGGCCTTCAGAATCAGATCGTGTTCATTCATTTGTATTCATCCTACAATGTTCTGGGAGCATCTATGATGTGCCAGGCCTTTCTCTAGGCTCCAGGATGCAGCATCGAACAGCACAGGAAGAGCCTTATCTGCATGTTGTCCAAACAAGTAAATAAATAAGTAAGCCAAGTTCCAGAGAGTAGTATAGACAATAAGTGGAAAGACAGGATAGAGCCATAGGCAGTGGGAAGACAGAGGTTACTCTGTTTCAGGTGTTCAGAGAAAGCCCCTAAGGAGAAACAAAATGTGAGCTCAGATATAAATAATAAGAAGGAGCAGCCAAGCAAAGACTTGGGAGCAGAGGGAACAGTAAGTGCAAAGGCCCTGAGGCAGGAAAAAATGTATATATTTCAAGAATGGAAAATAGGCTCTCTTCTGGTAGTGGGGGCAAAGGAAATGGAGTCACTGGAGGCAGAGGCAGATCCCAGAAGAGCTTTCAGGGGAACCGGGTTTTACTCTAGGAAACATAGGACAAGATTGGAGGGTTTTGTTCATTAGGTACCTACAAAGTAGAATATCCTGAAGCTGGGCCAGGATGAGATGTAGGTAAGATTGAAGTAGAAGGCGATTGAATGGCCACAGTTTGTTCACCAAATAGCTTTATTTTCTCCCTTTTAAATGATGCCATAGCTGTAAATCTGTGGTGCTGTATTTCCAAGGCACTGTTGTGGTTTAAATCTAGAAGTGCCCCAAGAGTCTCAGGTGCTCCTGGGCAGAGCTTTCGGAAGGTGATTGGATTTGGGGGTTTAGAGGGTGCCGAGGGAGCTTCCTCCAGGGAATTTGTGCAGACTAAGTTTGATAGGCTCAGTAAAGGCCACTGGGAAAGGACACGCAAGGCAGAAGGGGTGGAGGGATGGGTGCCGGGGAAGAACAGCATGTAGCCAATGAACAAGACAAACACATCCCGCTGCCCTCACAGACCCTGCACCCTACCAAGAAGTGTAGTAGTCAGCCTTCCATCATTATAACAAAACACCTGAGACAGACTACTTATGGAAGAAAAGAGGTGTATTTAGCTCACAGTTGTGGAAGTTCAAGGGCATGTAACTTCCTTCCTGGGCCACACCCCCAAGGATATCAGGGCCTCCAACTAGGCCCCAACTCTTAAAGGTGCCACTGCCTCCCGATACCATCATGCTGGGGACCAAACTTCCAAACACAATGGACACGGAGGGAAGGTCACCCAAACCACGGCCCAACCATAGCAAGAAGAAGAGACTTCAAATTCAGCCCATACACAGACACCATCACTTCCACCACCACAGAGGCTCGCAACTGGAGCGGGTGTCAAGAGATTCTTAAAGGCACATTCCTTAAAAAAAAAAAAAAAATGTTCTGGACAGGGCAGATAGATGCCCACAGCGCAGGGAAGGAGGTCATGTGAGTCGGGGTCCTCCCAGAGGATTGGACAGGGAAATTGTCTTTCAGTGTTTCACTTGAACTCAGAGCGGCCCTTTCTAGGCCTCTATCTCATCTTTCAAATGGACATAGTCCACCCGTGTTTCATGGGGCCCGGACAAGACAATAGTCACAAGTACACAAAGTACTCTCTCTTTTTTCAGTGCTGGGGACTGAAGCTAGAGCCTGGCACATGCTCAGCAAGTCTCTAGCACTGAGCTACATCCCAGAACCAGGCACTTTTTTTTTTTCTTTTTTTATAAAAGAGCCAAGCGTGGCACAGGGGCTGTGCTGTCCTTGTTCGATGGCTAGAACTCTGGCTGATGTTCACCAGGGAAAGAAATCTGCTGTGAGGACACAAGCCACTATCGCGTAGACTGCGTAGGAGCACAGGTCTGAGAATCCAAGCCAGGTGACTCAGCGGAAAGAGTCTGTGAAGCTCAGCCACTGCGTCTGACAAACAGGGAGAGCAAGAGTACCTGCTTCAAGGGCTTATGGCCGAGATTAAATAAAGGGTGCGCTTAAGATACCGTAAGGATGTGAGCCTGGCAATCGCTGTGGCAGCCTGGTTTCCCCTGACCTGACATTTCTGAGATGTCTGAGCGACTGGCTAACCTGCCCTCTGTACCCTGGTGTAACAGCTGTAATCAGGGGTCTCATGCTGGGGGCCGAGTTAGGGGTCAGAGAGGGGCCGGGGAAACCCACCTGGAGATAGCCGGAGGAACACGTCTGCTCCCGCCTGGCCTAGCCGCTCAGCAGGAGCCCAGTTCTAATCTCCCCCCGGAACCAGCCTCCTCAGGCAAGATCTGCCGCAATCATTCCAGGAGCCAGCAGCAGAGAGAAATGTTGTCAGCGGCAGCTGAGCCGGCCCCAGTGGACAGAGCTGAGGAGGACAGTCCAGCCGCCAGACGGCAGCCACAAACTGGAGTGAAGGGGGTGGCAAGGGCAGACAGAAAGAATCCAGGACTGAGCGCTTTCTATTTGTTAAATCAAAGTGGAAAATTCAAAGCCTCGTTAAAATAACCACATGCACTCTCCCAACATGTCCAAATACAGGTGGGAGGGAAGAGGGCATGAAACCCAGAGGGGAGCTGGTCCTGGGTTTAGGGGACAGAACCGAGCACGTGCCTCTCTTGGGGCATGGTGGGAGGGGGCATTATACGCATTATATGCATGCTTGGGGGCAAGGGAAGGTTCCCTGGAGACTGCAAGCTGGATGGGCAGCAA
>PVJO010005906.1:35107-94460 GCA_004026905.1 Hystrix cristata
TCTCCTCTGGTCTCCTCTGTAACAATCCCATCCTATCTCTCTTCACCCCAAGGATGCTTCTCCTTCAGCTCCATCATCTGCTGCCTGCTCTTCTGTGCTGGGAGAGGTCCCGTCTTCCAAAAGAGAAGAATCCTCTGGAGACTCGGCTTTCCAGGACCGAATGCTTCATTTCACATTCCTGCTCAGCAAGGGCAAAGATTCAAGCTACAGGGCATCCCAGCTTATTACACACCCTCCTCCCCTCCCCTAGTGGGGCTCGGCTGTCCCCAAAAAGGGGCACGTCCCTGGGATCCGTTCTGTGGTTTTGTTCCCCCTGTGGGGTGCGGGAGGTTGGGGAGCCAGGCAAGCTCTCACCCCTCAGCACCCAGAGAGCCCAGAAGGCAGCCCACAGCAGAACAGTTCCCATTCCCAACCGACATTTCTCATTCTCTTCTCGTCTATTCCAAGGACCTGTGCTTATTGGGTCCCAATCATGTTTAGACCTGGCAACAATTTGGAAAAAAAGTGAAAACCTAAATGAGGCTAGTGGAATTTCCTGGACCATTTAGATGAATGGACACACACGCAATTCTAAACCCCTCACCAGTATGAACTTGCTAACTCCTTACCATGGCACCCCACTTTACAGATGAGACAATCAAGGCACAGAAAATTTATGTACCTTGTCAAGCCACACAGCTGAGCAAAGTGAATTGAGCCCTAGCCACTTGCCCAGGGTCCAGCTCTTAAGTGCTGCATCCTGCCACCTTTCTCTGCCTCCAGCCTAGCCTGCGTCCAGCCACACGGGCTCTCTGTGCAGAGCCTCCCACATCAGCTCCTAGAACAGCCAAGCGCTTCCCCCTGGAGCTTTGGAGCTGGCCTTCCTCTCCCCCGGCCTTTCTACAGGGCTGATTGTCTCACACCCTGCTGGTCTCAACCCAAAATCCTCCTCAGGGAGCCCCTCAATAAAGAAGCCATCCCCACAAGTCCCCAAACAGACCTTACTGCTTATGTCCTTCAAAGCTTATCATGCTGGAACTGGGCATGGTGGTGCACATCTGTAATCTTAGCACTCTGAGAGGCTGAGGCAGGAGGACTCCAAGTTCAAGCCCAGCCTGGGCAACCTAGAGAGACCCAGTCACAAAATAAAAAATAAAGACGGACTGAAGCCGGAGGTCAGTCCAAAGACCCTGGGTTCGACTCAAGTACCACACACACAGAACCTGTCATAGTTGAGATTTCATCTTTTGTGTGTATTCTCTCCCCCACACCACGTGCTGGAAGCTCATGCAGGACAGAGACCCGACCTGTCTTGTTCACAACTGTGACCACAACATCCGGAACAGCCAGGGCTCCAGGAAGAGCCAGGTTCACAGTGAAACACAAGGAGGGAGTGGTGTGGGATTGAGCAGTAGGGTGGAGAGCTGGTTGGTGTTCCCGAAGCAGGTGCTATAACAAGGCACAGAGGTGTAAGGATGTGGGGTAGCACTGAGTCATTCTGCACCATGCATGGGATGGAGACAGGCTGGAATTAAAGGCCTCAAATACCAAGTTAAGGAGTTTGGGTTTTTACCAGCAGGCAATAGGGAGATAGTGAGGGAGCTAGAGAAGGGGATGGCACCTGCTCTGTTTGGGGACAGTGACCTGGCAGGGTGAGTGGGGCACGAGGCACACAAGTCATAGCTCCGCTTAACCTCTCCCAACAAGGGGGCCGGGGGAAGGGGCACAGGCAGAGGAGGCCCAGCAAGGTCTCTGGCTCACTGTACGTGGGTGCAGGGAAAACACCAGCTATGCACCAGGGCAAGAGCAGCACCAGAAGGCAACGAGCCTCAGTGGTCTGAAATTGCCCAGACGCATTTTCTAAAAATCAGAGCAGGTCAGGATCTTTGTTTTCTATTTTTCTCCTGCCCACTTCAGGGCAATGAGGAGCAGATTGTGTTTCCAAACACATCACAAGAATCTGCAGTGGAAGTTGGAAGAATAACCCCAGGCTTCTTGGTCTAATTCTCAAGGTCAACTGATATCATTAGAATAACATGAACTCAATTTGAGTTACAGCAGGGAAATCATGCTAGGAAATATGGGTCACTCCTCACCAAGTAATGAAGCTGTTACCTCGCACTATCGGAAATGTGCTCTCTCAGAAGCCTGTCAACCGTCTGCGCCCCCTTCGTCGGGCTGGCTCTTCACAATGGAGTCGCCCAGGAAACCCAGAGCTCACTTGGAGAGGAAGATGTGTGACCCAGCCGGGACCGGCTCCCCTGCCTATATCCTCACGCCAGCCAGGAGGGCCGGGAAGTCCCTGAACAAAGGGTGGACTTCTTCCCCTCGGTTCTCATTGAGAAGTTTGCTCTATGATTCTTGGGATTTTCTTTAAAGGCCACTGTGGGAAATGAGGCAAATGGAAGGACCCCGAGGTCACAGAACACACAAACCCCAGTGCTGGTGGCGGGAATGTCAACGCTTATCGCAGAAGGGCAGATCTGATGGTAGCGGGTATGGAGAGTAAATGATGTAAGTGACAAAGCAGGGTCGCGGGTCAACGTGCAGCACCGAGTGGCAGGACGCTGCTTTGTGAAAGGTCTGCCTCTGCCCAGCAGGGATGTGGCCCACTATGCACAGAAAGGCCTCCCGACATGTCAGTGCAAACCAGAAATTCAGAACTCTAGGTGGCATCTCCTTGTTTTAGAATTTTTCAACACATCAAAAATACATATTTCATGAAACATGTCTTGGTGCTGCCAATGTGTAGATTTTGGGGTTAAAATGCAAATTGTTACTCTGGCAGAGACTCAAGGCCCTGGGTTAGGGGATCTCAGGGTCCTGCACCCTCAGGGAGCGTGGGAGGCCTTTGTGAAAGGAGCGATCCCAGCCTGTGGCTGATGCCCCCAGCTGCCCGGCCCCTGCAGGGCTGCCCGTCCCCCTCCAGTGCAAAAAGTTCTCTGTAAACAGCTGCTTGGAGAGTTGGTGGCTCTGCTCCGGAGGCTTTGCCCTCAGCCAAAAGACACTTCGCATACAGACACCCCCTCTGCATGGTGGCCATATTAAGTGGTTGATTCTGGGGGCTGGCAGAGAGGCCTGGAGTCCTCACCCCAATCCAGAAGGTCTCTGAAGGTCCAGGTCAGCTCCAGGACTCCCACTGGGACCAGCAGGGGCCTGTGCATCATGGCCCGGCTCTTCCTCTACCCTGCCATGTGCCCCTTATTTCCTGCCATGCTGGTCCCGCATGCCTCCTCCCCAAAGCCCTCTTAGGCCTGATGTTCTTTGGAGTCCACGGAGAGAATCGCCCACCTTATCATGTCTTAGGAGGATGGGAGGATGTGATTGAGCGGATGGAGGCCTTGGAGCTGGAGGTGCACCAGGCATGCAACAGGCGCTCCGTATTTGCCGCACACTGTGGTCTGAGTGTGTAGGAGAAGGTAGTACATGTGGATTACTACAACATGGGGTTCAGCCCCTAGACCAGAGCTTCGCCACCTGGTGCTGTTGACAACCTGAGACTGTGAGTCTTTGTGGTGGGGGAGGATGTTTAATAGCCTCTCCTCCCTAGATGCCAGTAGCAACTCTCAGCTGTGACAACCGAAGTGTTTCTAGACATTGTCAAATGTGACCAGAAGGACAAAAATACTCCCAACTAGAACCAGTGCCGTGACTCACTCCAGTACCTTGAGCTGCCATAGGGAGGAGCCCCAGTTTGAGGCCTGAAAGCTGGCCAGGACCCTTCACAGGCCTCCTTTGCAGTGTGCTGGGAATCTAAGGCGGGCAGGGAAGTTGTGTAGGGTGATGGGAGTGAGGAGCCAGTGCAAGGGGATGGGAATGGGGGACACTGCTCCTAGTCCCTGGGACTCGTTTTGCAACTTGGACAAATGATCTTCCTCCTCCGAGCCTCTAGACTCATGAAAAATGAGAGATACCAGTTCTGTTCCTACTGACCTCCCAGGGAAGTCAGCAAACAATGGTTTGGTGAGTGCAAGAGCATATGACAGAAGTAAAATCCTTGTACAAAATCACAGTGGAGTCGACTCATACAAACATTTGTCTCATCCAAGTTGAGCTAAGTGAGTTCAGCCCAAAGAGAGGAAGAGAACGACAGACAGACAGGCAGAGGGGCCTTTATCTACCGAGTCACTCTTCTTCTGTCCCCACTGCCCCAGGAAAAGGGAAGCCACCGCTAAAATGGCCAAGAACCAAAGCACAATCACTCCTCACTGATTGTGAGCCACTGATTCCTGATGATTTGCAGGATTCTCAAGGTAAGGTTTAGTCCAGAAAATCATGCCTTACATGACCTGCTACTAATCTCAAGGGAAAAAAGGCTGGGTTCTTTTTTTTCCGCTCTGAAAAAGTGACTAAAAACATCTCCAAAAAAGTTATACCAACTCGACAAACCCGTTCCACCAGCAGTGGGCAGCAGAAGCGGGAGGGAAGAAAAGTCAGCGCTGAACACCTGGTAGAAGCAGCGCCTCGGGCCTGCGCCTCCCCCACTGCCCGCCCTCCTTCCCGCCCTTCCCAGAGCAGAAGAGAAGCAGCGAGCTCCCGAAATAGCCTCACTCCCATGGCGAGACAGGAAGCGCCAGCCCCACGCCTGAAAGCCACCATGCAATTGACGCAGGGAGCCCATCGCTGCCCCTGTCATTCACCTTGGGGACCCACAGCCTCCCACGCCTCCTGGGAGGCGGGGCTGCAGGGGTCTACCAGAAGCACATTCCACAGGGACACCCCAGGGATCCAGGGCAAGTGGCTCTTCTCCCCCATCTGTCTGTGAAACCGGTGGCTCTGGCCTCTCCACCCCAACCCCAGGGGCTCGGTTTACCCAAAAGCAGTGGAGCTGACAGTTTTTCTCAAGGGCCATTTTCCAAAAAGAAAAAAAAAATCCAAAATATGAAAAGAAAGCTGTAAAATCAAAATTATTAATTATTTCAAAAGCCAGATTCGAAAACCCTTTGCGGGTTTTTAAGCGGAACTATACCAAACAACAGCATTCAGTGGGAGCTGATCAGTTTAATAACAGAGTCTTAGCCCAGCTCCTGAAACACACTCCTTTTCCCTCCTGGCGGCAAACCTTTTCTTTTCTTGATGTCTCTAAAAGGAGCGGTGAGGTAGAAAACCTGCAAGACCGCACAAGACTCTTCTCCCTGGACCCAGCAGTCTCAGAAACCCCGGGGCACAGCCCCTGAACGCCAGTCCTGAGCACTGTTGAGTTTGAGCTCAGACCTGCGTCCCTTGGAGCATCCGGTAGCCTGTCCCTAAGACTTAACTGAGTACCCTGAGCCTGTCAGTCGCCTGCGCTCATCTCTGGGAGTTTGGTGGAAGACTTGGGGCTAGGAGTTGGGAACAGGGGTTCTGCACCACGCCTCGCCCTTTCTTACAAAGGAAACACAACTCTTTCTGCACCAATGTCATGAGCAACGGTAGAGAAAAACGCGATAGACTGAGAGTGCCATTTTTATTAAGAGGTGAAAACGGAGAAAAGTACCTTTCCTTATGAAAAAGACTGAGTTCTTTGTGAAGGAGAAACCCATTGTCACTGCCCTCAGAGCAAATCCACCGTGCCTGTCTCTTCTGTCTTGACCAGCCTCTCTCTGAGCACAAGCCTGGAGCCGGGTCCTTCCGACTCTGACGCTGTGATTCTCGCCACCCTGCAAATCACATGTGGCTGGTGGAGGGCAAATGGCGCCAGAACCGAGGCAGCCCTGCCCCTGCCTGCTGGGTCCCCGGTTGGCAGAAATCTCTTTCCACAGTCAGTGGGCAGGGTTGTGTTTATTTTGCAATTAACACAGAACAAAGGAAGTGGCAGGGGGCTGGGGGGAGGTGCCTGTGGCTTTCTGGGACCAGAATTCCCGCCTTGCCCCTCGTTCTGTTGGCTCCAGGTCTGGGGGGCTTGGGAGGGGAGTCAGTGCCCTCAATCATTTCACAGAAGTCTATGTCTTTGTTCTGGCCAGGTCACCTGCTGCGGCAGATGGGCCCTTGATTCCAAAAGAGAAGCAAGGAGCAAAGCTCTGCCCAGTGTGCCTCGGGGTGACTCGGGTCTGGGGCGGCGGAGGAAAGACATCTACTGTGACTAATTGAAGGGGTCATCCAGGGACCAAAAATCCAAGGCACTCCCTGCGTCTGAGTGTCTGAGTCTCGAAGAGGAGCCCCTACAAGGCCTCTGTCAGGCCATCTTCAAAGTGGGTCCCATGGCCCTGTTCCCTACACAAGGACACAGCAGTCCCCTGCTGATAAAAACAGGGAGATTTGAGGGGCTCAGGAGGTGTTGATACAGCAGACAGGGCTCGAGTTACCCATGTAAACAAAGCAAATTATATTTACTTCCACGGGAGCTGAGATTTTGACAGCAAAGAGAGACTTATGGTAGAGTTGTTGCTGCATTTATATTTAATAAATTTAAGAGAGAGATGAAATAGACTTTAGCAAGGCTAGTGAAATATTTATAAAAGCACACCGAAGCCATGTAAGGGAGAGAGAGGGAAATAAAACGGCTCGCATGTGGGATCAAATCGAGCAAGCCAGCTTTTAACCTGACAGCTCCCAAGCACTACAGGCAAGAGTGCTGCCAATGGGCCGCAGATGTGCCACACCTGAGCTAGCCGGGAAGATGGGGGCGGTTCGGGGAGGGGAGGCAAGGTGGGGACGGGTGTGTACAGAGGCACAGCCAGCTCCAGGCGGTCTGGGGCAGCTGTCACACCTGCCCAGCTGCTCAGGTGCGTCTGGCACCTTGCAGTGCCAGCCCGAGTGCATCCTTCCACCACTGGCCCACGTCCAGTCAAGGCTATGGCCTGGTAGGAGAATAGAGGGGTTCTCGGGAGGCCTCAGACAATGTGGGGCTGAACACCCTGGGCTTCCATCTCTTGGGAGAACTGATTCTTCTTTAAGCCACTGTCCAAGAAAAGGTTGGTCTTCCATTGGAGAAAGGGAAATGGGTTAAGACTTGCTTGCCTGCAAATTCAGAGCATTTTTTAAAAATGCGCGAGTAATACATATTTATGGTAGAAAAATCAGAGAAGAAAAAAGCAGAAAAGCTAGCAGACAGGCAAACCCCATTGTTTGTGCTCTTCAAGCACGGTTAACATTTCCAGACTGACTGTGGACCGTTTCATCAAAGGGTGGCTTTAGTATCGGGGAGGATCATCTGGGAGCATGTTCCACTTGCTGCTGATGTGTCACACGGAGCACATTGCCCACTGCATGTCACTTCCCTTACCCTCTTTTCCTGTCCTGATCCAAATCCAAATTCATCTTTCAAGCCCCTTTTGATACTGTCTAAGCCCCTTTCCATATTGTCTGCTCGGAAAGACATTCGCAAGAGCCTGCTGCCACTCCGCCTATTCCCACCCTTCTTCTCCCTCCCGAGTTCCCACATCGCCCTTTAAGCGACCACAGTGTGGCGCATTCTTAGATTAGTGCTCCTTGCACATTGGCTTTTCTTATC
This sequence comes from Hystrix cristata, assembly GCA_004026905.1. Taxonomy (NCBI): domain Eukaryota; kingdom Metazoa; phylum Chordata; class Mammalia; order Rodentia; family Hystricidae; genus Hystrix; species Hystrix cristata. The sequence continues at coordinate 42,519 of PVJO010005906.1, forward strand.
CTGCAATCCTCGTGAACGTTCCCGTGTGGTTCTTCCTTCTCGCTCTGTCTTTCGGGGGATCCCCACTGAAGCGTGGGCCCACAGTGGGCTCCGGACAACACCCAACACACTGCATGCCTACAATAACATCTTCTGGCTTCCGCAGAGGGGTACGAATCACTTCTGCTCTCCCTTAGGGAACCGCAGTGACACTTGTCCATTTCTCCCTGGAGAAGCAGAAAACTGCTTTCCAGTTTGCAGACTAATTTGCAGAAAGCAGTTTGCTAACAGCCAGTCTACAGAAAACCAGTTCACCACATGATCAGCTGACACGTTTGGGGAAGTTTTTGTCCCTCCACTAGTATCTTTATTCCTACTCTGCCATTTCTCCTGCCCATACATGAATTGTCCCAAAACCCTGCCTCCCCAACCCTCCACCTGGCCTTTGGACTTCAAATGGCTGCAGAGAACTCTCTGGACAGTCTAAGATGTGCGTCTGCACTTCATTCAGCAAAATCAGCTCTGTTGATAAACTTTTCTGCAGTGGGTTTTCTGAAACCTCACAGACCCCCTTCCAGGCTGAGCAGAAGGTTCGGGCCCCATCTCCCAGACCCCTGTGCCACTGCCTCCAACATCTTCTCCTTCCCCAGGCCCCACCTAACTATCGTGACCCTGACCTCCCGCCGTGGGGCTCATCTGAACCCTCACACAGAGTGCTTGGGTGTTACAGGAGCCCGGAAGAGGCAGGAAAACCAGGATAGTGGTCGACCAGGCCTGCTTCCTGTTGGAAGCGTCCCAGAGACTCTCTAATGAGGCACTGAACATACAAGCAGATCACAGAGGCCATAAACAGCTGCCCAGCTCCCACTCCTCATGCCATGTCCTCTTCTCCAGCCAGGCGCAGCCTCTCTCCCTGGGTAGAAGCCACACCAGTTCTCACCTCCAGGCCTCCGCACAGGCTGTTCTTTCCTCTCTTCTCTCCTCCTCTCTTCCTCGTCTCCCTGCTGCCCACTTTTAAAAAAAAAAATGGGCCTATCGAGGTATAATTTACACACAACAAATTGCACACATTAAAACTATACAGTGAGACAAATTTTGACACATGTATGCATTTATAAAACCATTAGCACAGTCCAGGTAGCAAATATGTCACCTCACAGTCTGCTCCTGACTCTGGCTTCCCTCCCTCCCACCCTTTGTCCCCAAACCCAAGCAACTCCAGTAATCTATAGATTACTTTGCAGCTTCTAGAGTTTTATACACTTTGAATCACTTGATATATAGCCTCTTATGCCTGGCTTCCTTCACTGGTTATTTGCTGCGGGAGTGATCCATGTTATTGTACAGGTCAGTAGCTCATTCTTTGCTTCTGCTGGATAATGTTTCACTGTCTGATATACCACAATTTCTCTCTATACCTAGTTGTGGATATTCAGGTTGTTGGCTGGGTTGTAATTATTAAAGGTAAAGCTACTATGAACATTGGTGTACAAGTTTTTAGAGGGACATACGCTTTCTTTACTGTCCAAAAATACCAAGGAAAAGAATGGCTAGATTACATGACAAATGTATGTTTGAATTTTTAAGAAACCACCAAACTGTCTTTTCAGATCAGCAGTATATGAAAGTTCCTTCTACATTCTCACCAACACTTGATCGGTCCTGTAGATTTTTACCATTCTAATACATGATGATTAGAATGCTCCCTGGGCTATTAATTTGCATTTTCCTAATGATTAATGGTGTTGAGCATCTTATCATCTGCTTTTTGGCTATCCACGCCTCTCCTTTGTGAAGTATCTGTTGAAATCTCTTGCACTTTCAATTGGTTTATTTGTTTTCTTTTTAGTGAATTTTAAATTTTTAGTATGTTATAGAAACAAATACTTTGTCAGGTATATAATTGAAAGTATTTTATTAAATTCTGCAGTTTGTCTTTTCATTCCTCTAATGGTGTCATTCAAAGAGGATAAATTTTTTTTTTTAATGAAGTCCAATTTATCAGTTTTTTCCTTTTAGGTTCCATGGCTTTGGTGAGTTTTCTAAGAAATGTTGGCCCAACCCAAGGTAACAAAGATTTTCTACAGTTTTCTCCAGGAATTTTTATAGTTTTATATTTTATTTATATTTAGGTTTATGATCCAGTCTGTGTTAAATGTTGAATGTCCAGAATATGTATCAGAGTTAGTTTAACTTTCACATGGATAGCTAATTGTTCTGCCACTATTTGTTGAAATGATTATCCTTTCTCGCTCAATCATCTTTGCACCTTTGTCAAAAATCAGTTGAGAGAGAGAGACAGAGACAGAGACACAGGGAGAGAGAGGGACAGAAAGAGAGAGACAGACAGGGAGAAAGAGACAGAGAGAGACAGAGAGAGGCTTAGTTCTGAATTCTTTATTCTGTTCCATTACTCTTTCTCTGCCTTTAAAGCAGCAAGTTCTCTTGATTGCTACAGCTTTAATGTTAAGTGTTGAAATCAAATAATGTTAGTCCTCAACCTTGCCTTTTTCAGACGGGTTTTGACGATTCTGATCCCCTTTGCATTCCCAGGTGAATTTGGGAATCCTCAACAAAAAGCCTACAGGGATTTTCACTGAGATTGCTTTGAGTCTGTTGATAAATTTGGAAGAATTGACATCTTAAAACTATTGAGTCTTTGAACCCACAGTGGACAAGCTTTAACTCTACTTATTTAGATCTTCTTTAATTTTTCTCAGTAATTTTTGTAGTTTTCAGTATACAGATCTGGCACATTTTTCTCAGATTGATCTCTAAGCATTTCAAATTTTATATTATTGTAAATGACATTTTTAGTTTTTGATTGCTTCTCATTAGTATATAAAAGGATAACTGATTCTGTGTATTAATCATGTATCTTGCTACCCTGCCAAACATCCATATGAGTTCTAGTAGCTGTTTTATAGATTTAGTTTTACATATTCCTATATAAACAACCATGTCATCTGCAAATAAAAATCCTCTTACTTCTTCATTTTCTTTCCTTCTTTATTATTATTTTTCCTGCTGTCTGGCTCCGGTGTCCAATGCAGTACCAAATAGAAGCAGTGAGAGTAACACCCTTGTCTTGTTCCTGATCTTAGGAAGAATGTATTCAGTCTGTCACCACCAAGTATGATGTCGCCTGTAGGATTCAGGTTAAGCAAGACCCTTTCTATTCCCTTGCCCTGAGCTACATCCCATCCACAGCCCTTTTTTCCTTTCTACTCCTAATATGTTGAGGTTTTTAAAAATCAATTATACATATTGAATTTTATTAAATGCTTTTTCTGTGCCTATTAAGGCGATCATATATTTTTCTTTCCTAGTATGTCAATATAATAAATTACATTGATTAATGCTGAACCACCTTGGTCATGATATATTATATTTTTTATGTTATTGGATTCAATTTCCTAAAGTTTTAAAAAGAATTTTTAAATCTATGTTCATGAAGGATATTGGTTTTTAGCTTTGTTTGCAATGCCTCTGTTTGGTTTTGATATTAGGCAGCATAAGCCTCACTGAATGAAGTGAGACTATTCCCGCTTTGATTGTCTAGAAGAGTTTAAGTGAAATGGTATTATATCTTTGTTAAATGTTTGCTTGAATTCACAAGTGAAGCTGCCTTGGCTTATGGTTTTCTTTGTGGGGAAGAAATTATAAATTCAATTATTTTTATCAATATGGAACAATTCAGGTTATCTCTTTCTTCTCAGATGAGACTTGGTAGATTGTGACTTTCAAGGATTGTGTCCATGTCAGCTGAGTTGTTGAATTTATTGACATGGAGTTATTCATCATATCCCTCTCTTATCCTTTTAATATCTGTAAATTTTGTGGTGATGTCAACCCTGTCACTGTTGATATTGAAGATTTCTGTCTTTTTTGTTCTTGATCAGTCTGACTAGCAGTTCACTGTTTTTACTGATCTTAAAAAACTAATATCTCATTGATTTTCATTAATTTGCTCTATTGTTTTTCTGTTTTCTGTTTCATTGATTCCTACTCTGATCTTTGTTCTGATTACTTCGAGTTTAATTTGCTCTTCCATTTCCAGTTTTTAAGGTAAAAAAAATGAGGTCATGGACTTGGGACATTTTTGCCATTCTAACGGAGGCCTTTAGTACTTTCCTGTGAGTACTATATTAATGAGACATCCCCAAAATTTTGATATGGTGTGTTATCATATTCACACAGTAAAAAATACTTTCTATTTTTTCTCTTTTGATTCTTCTTTGGTCCATGGATTATATTGGAAGCGTGTCGTTTTGTTTCCAAATATTTATAATCTTTCCAGTTATCCTTCCATTATTCCTTCCTAATTTAATTCCTAATTTAATTCCTTTTTGGTCAGAGAATATATTGTGTGACTTAAATCTTTTTTAAATGTATTGAGACTGTGACCCCAAATACAGTCTATCTTGGCCAAAGCTTCATGTGCACTTGCAAAGGATGTGTATTTTGCTGCTATTGGGGGGAATGTTCTATAAATGTGAACTATGTCAAGCTGGTTGGTGGACACTGATTTCTGTCTGTTCTCTTAGTTATTGAGAGACAGGTGTTGAAATATCTGACCATCCAGTAATTGTAGATTTACTTATCCTACAATCCTATAAGATTTTCTTTTACATATTCTGAAACTCTGTTAAATTATCATATTTTCCCGATGTATTGGCCTCTTAATTATCATGAAATAACTTTTTACTCCAGTAATATTCTTTGGTCTGAAAACTACTTTGCTTACTTTTTTTGGATTACTGTTAGCGTGGTATACTTTTACCCATCCTTTTACTTTTTACCTTATTTGTGTCTTGCATTTAAAGTGACGTCCTTGAGCTAAGCATGGTGGGACATGCCTGTAATCCCAGCACTCAGGAGGCAGATGGATGAAAAGTCTGGTGTGAGGAAGTAACCGCTTGAGCTAAAGCTGATCTTTTTTTTTTTTTTTTTTTTTTTTTTTTTTTTTTTTTTTTTTTGGTGCCGGGGATTGAACTCAGGGAGGCAGAAGCAGAAGGATAACGATGAGTTCGAGGCCAGCCTGGGCTGCATAGTGGGCTCAAGTCCAGCCTGAACTACATAGCAAGACCCTGTCTCAAAAAACCAAAGAAAATTTAAAAAGTGAAGTCCTTAGGCTTTTCAATATCTGGAAAGAAATCTGTACTTTGCTTCATTTTTAAAAAATTTTTCACTAGCCATAGAATTATGATTGATAGACCTTTCAATATGGTTGACAGATCATGTTTTGCTATTTTCTTTATTTCTTGTGGCTGAAGTTTATTGAGCTTCTGGGATCCGTAAACTTAGAGTTCTCCTAAGATTTGGAAAATTTTGGCTACTGTTTCTTCAAATGTGTTTCCTCCCTCTTTTTCTTTATGAAACTCCTATTACATGTGCTTTAGGCTAACGAATGTTGTCCTGCAGTTCACTTCTGTCCAGTTTGCTATCTTTCTTTTTATTCTTTTTCTTTCTTTGCTTCATTTTGAACAGTTTCTATTGTTATGTCTTCAAGCTCGACCACCTTTTCTGTTGCAAAGTATAATCTCCCTTTAATGCCGTCCAACATTAGTCTTCATTTACAGTATTTTGATTTAGGTCTTTTTCATTTCTTCTGTGTCTTTAGTTAACTTTTTAAACATGTGGAATACAGTTATAGCTATCTACTGTCTTTATCTGTTTATTCTGGCATCTATATCTGCTCTTGGTCAGTTTTGATTGAAAGATTCTCTTCTTCCTCATGGACCATATTTTCCTTTTCCTTTGCACACCTGGCAACATGGAAGTGGCTGCCAGACATAATGGGTTTTATCTTTCTGGGTGCTGGATATTTTTGCATTCCTCTACACATTCTTAAATTTTGTTCTGTATGAAGTTAAAGTACCCGGAAGCAATTTGATCCTTTAGGGGTCTTATTTTCAAGATCTGTTAAGCAGGACCAGAGTGGTACTCAGTCTAAAGCTAGTGATAGGCCATTACTGAGGCAAGATTTTTGTTAGTCAGCTTCCTCACCTTAATAAATACCTGAGACACCAAGTTATAAGAAGACAAGGTTCATTTTGGCTCACAGATTTGGAAGTTTTAGTCTGTGATATGTTGACCCTGTTGTTTTTGGGCCTGGTGAGGAAGCATATTGTGGCAGCGAGCAGAATGTCTCACTTATGGCCAGGACATGAGAGATAAAGAGAAAGAGACCAGGGTCCCACAGTCCCCTCCAAGGGCACACCCCCGATGACCTGCAGTCGCCCTATTAGGTCTACCTCTAAAAGTTTCTACGCAATCACTGCTAAGAACCAAGCCTTCACCACATAGACCTTTGGGGAGTGCTATACAGTGTTACCTCAGTTCACAAATGCTTTTGTTTGCAAACAATTTGGTTCACAAACAGAAGCGTTTGGCAAAATTTTGTTTTTATTTGCTAAGTTTGCAATGGGTGACAAACGTGACCACAGCCATCTTTCCCTTACAAACACAAATGTGGCCATCTTTTCCAGAATCATAGATCATAAGTTCAAGAACTGAGGTACCACTGTACAAGGTCCAAACCATAGAGACGTTCTTGAGTGCTCAACCCAAAAGCCTGTGAATTACTAGGGTCTCCAGTCCAGCTGATGGGAACAGACATTATTCCAGGCCTTGTGTGAGCACTAGGTTCTCATCACTCTGCTCCTTCCAGTGATTCATTCCTGGGCCTCAGGTAATTTCCTCACATGCCTGGGTCTGCTGACTGATGCTCTACTGGAGACCCGTGCAGAACCTCCAGAGTTCTCTCTTCTCCTAGATCCTCTTTCTGCACATTCCAGCCATGTTAGTCTCCTGCCTCTCAGCTCTGTCTCCTCCATTCAAGGTTCTGCCAGCCTTCTCTCTGGTCTCCTTCCCTGTGCTGTGCCTTGGAAGGTCTCTCCAGGCAGCCAGCTGGGCCACTCACAGGGCTTACTTCATTTGACTTTCATTTCTCAGAGAACACTGTCTTCATTTCCTGATGTCCAGCATTCAGAAAACCATCAAGGTATATGGCTCGTCCAATGTTTCCATTGTTTCAGATGGTGATCTAAATCTGGTTCATGTCACCCATCTTGTCTGGAAGCAGAAGCCCTCTCACTAGCAGGTACTCAAATATCCACGAAGCAACTCATATATCTGCTTTCTGACCAGCTCTTCCTGAGGGGCTAATGCACATATAATAGGAGTTTCTTAAAGGAAGAAAGCAGAAAACACATTTGAAGACGTAGTAGACAAAGTTTTCCAAATTTTATGAGCACTATAAGCATATGATCCAAGTGGCTCAGTGAACTTCAAGCACAAGAAATAAAGAAAATAGTAGAACAAAGAAAATAAAGAAAATAATAGAACATGACCTTTAAAATAAGGAAGGGAAGAGGGGTTGAAGGGAGGGGAGGGGAATGGAAAAAAAAAGTAGAAGCAAGACATATCATGTACAGGTACAAATTCCCTATAATGAGTGTTATTATGTATATCCAAAATGTACCAATAAAATTTAAAAAATAAACAATTTACAGAGAATAAAATATTGAAAGACCCGTCAACTATAATTCTATAGCTAGTGAAAATTTTTTTAAAATTAAGCAAAATACAGATTTCTTTCCAGACACTGAAATCTTAAGGACTTCATTTTAAATGCAAGACACATAAAGTAAAAAACTAAAAGGATGGGTAAAAGTATACCATGCTAACAGTAATCCAAAAAAAGTAGACAAAGCCGTTTTCAGACCAAAGAATATTACTGGAGTAAAAAGGTTATTTTATGATAATTGAGAGGCCAATACATCAGCCCTCATGGCCACGCTGCTTCCTCTGTCATACTTTATTCGTCACTATTGTTGTCCTTCTATTTGTCCATATTCTCAACTGGACTGGAGGTTCTTACGCATTGGACTGTATGCTTTCTTCACCAGGCTGAGGTAGGAGAGCAAGGCGCGGAAAAGTTAGTGGGAGAGTAGGCATGACCTGTTAATTACAAAATCCCAAACAGATGAGACTTCTCAAGAGACTGGCCTAGATGTCGTCAGCCTGAGGCGTGAGATCTCAGTACTGCCTCTCAGGACCCGGATGTAGAAATTCTTGCAGGTTTCCTCAAGATTTGGACACTATAAAATAAAGAAAGCCAGCTGGAGCTGGTGATTTCATACCTTTTTATGAGATCCCATATCACATCTCTCAGACGCAGTATATATTTTTACTTTCCTTTTATTTTTATTTTCTTTTTTACTTTTTCTTTGTTTGCCCTGAACTTGCACTACAGAGCCCGTTTCTCCCAATCTCTATTTTGCATTTCAAATAAACTTTGTCACCGCTTTTGGCTTCTTTCACTCAATTCTTTCTTGGAGGCAAGAACCTAGATCTAACTCCAGAAAGAAAGGCAAGCAACGCACAACCTGGTGATGTTAATTTGGAATGTAACCACCCGATAACAAGACTGTCTGCACAGAGTAGGTGCTTCACTAATGTCAACCATTTGAACATGTTTTAGCTCAGAAGATTAAAACATTAGAGGGGATTTCCCCCTTGCGTCCAGTCAATACTGGGAACCCAGAAGTTTGCTCTAGAAAGAGCTGAGCGTGGAGTACTCTGGGGCAGCATGCTAACTCACAATTAGGTCCTGAAGACCCCAGAACCCACAGGTGGCAGCCAGTCAAGCCACAGTGCACCAGGAGCAGTTTGAAGGTGAGAGTTCCTGACAAAACCAGAAAAATTCTGGCTGGGCTTCCCAGGGAAGCAGGGAGTCTGGGCTAACAGTGAAAAGTCTGCGAGTATGCAGCCTCTAGTCCCTCCAAACTCGGGGCTCCTCAACCCCCAAGACCCCGGGAAGGGCCCCCAGCCTAGGCAGTTTGTAAGTGAAGCAAGTTTGCAAAATGACTAGATTTCAAATGATATTCTGGCTTGTACTTAGTGAGGGGGAATAAAAAATTCTCTTTTCAAAGAATGAAAAGACTTCCCCACCCTCCCCTTCCTTTCTCTTCTATGATGGCATTTCCATAACAGACGCCGCTTGATGGGCCTGTTCCCTTTAAATTATTTTCTAACGATCCAGGCAGTCACACGCGCCGGCCGCCTCTCCTTGGCTGCCTTTCCTTTCAATTACTTTCCTTCTTCCGCGGAACAATGGCCGCACAGCCCCTCCCGGCTGAGACTGCCATGCTCGGCGCCTCTGCGGCCAGGTGCCCGGGCTGGGCTCCGGCTTTGTTCCCCTGGCCAGACGGCCGGCGTTTCATCTTCCCGTCTCCCTTTTCTGTGCCATTTAAACTTTAACCTGGTAGTAACTTTGCCCGCCTTGATTCCCGATTCAAAGGCTAGCGGATGAAAAGCCCTCCCCTCGGATGCGGCTTGAAAACTTCATCCTCAGTCTCTCTGTGTCTTTGAACTGCCTTGGAGCCTTTTTGCCCAGGCTGTTTTATTCTCCCTGGGCCTCTGGCTTTCAGGCCTGGGGGTTTAGGAAAGGCAGCAATGGGGGTTTCCTGATTGGGGCTCTGCAGGATGCCAAGTGCTCCGGGTGGGCATTTCCCATGACTCCCCGCACATGCAAGCCACCCCTCACCAGGTCTCCAGAGTCAGGACCTCAGGAAACCATCTCTGGCCTTTAGGGCCAGTCCCCTGCCCCCAAGCAGCCCTCCCCCAGCTCGGCTTCCCTTCACAAGCCCCAGACCCACAGCAACTTCAAGGCTTCTAGCCCCAGGTGGGTCTTCCAGGAACTTTTTCCTTTTCAATGCCAGGCAGGCCACTGGCGGCTCTCAGATGTAGGGCGAGGCACAATGAGAGAATTCTGCAATCATAGAAAAGCTCAAGTAGTTGAGACCAAATGGGACAGTAGGGAAAAGGAGACAGGGAGAGGTCTAGGAGCAAACCCAAAAGCAGGCACAACTTCTATGCACCCTCCAAGCAGGCTCTGCCCCACCAGGACATGCGGCACTGCCAGCCAAGTCTCCTGAGGTCCTCTCTCTCAGAAGCTCTGGTGTCTCGGTGGTCAATTCTGCATCATCTTCGTCAGGGAGAGCACAACCCTGATGACATCTCGATTTTAGACTTCTGCCCTTCAGAACTGTGAGAGAATAAGTCTTGGTGTTCTAAGCCACCAAACTTGTGATAAAATAGCTTTGGAAAACACATACATGTATACAGAAGTGAGATTGGGAATTTTGAGGATATTCACCCTCCTCAGCAAGGCCTGGTGCTGGGTGATGGCCCAGCCCATCTCCAGTCTCAGAGGGTGGATGCTCATGGGTCTCGGCCAATCACAACCAGCCCAGGACCCTAATGAGTGACTGGCTTAAAGATGATGGGCAAGTTGGGGGACAGGGCCACCGGTGGTCCACCAACATAATGATCTGGGAAGCCCCCTGAAATAGAACCCCTTCCAAAGGGAGAGCCAGACAGGCCAGCTCAGCTTTTTAACAAAGCATTGAGCAAAGGACAGGAAGGGACAAGATTCTAGAATCTGGCACCTGATTTGTTTCCCACCTATGAACCTAGATTCGTATTCCAAGTGGGAGCAAGAGGAGCTGGAGACAAAAGTTGAAATAAGACACTGGAGCCAAGTAGCACGGCTCTGGGGCCACAGAACAGGGAGATGGGGAGGTGGAGATTTTCTTGCCATAGTTCTCACCATAGTTCAGGACAAGGAGGATCCAAAATGTGGGCAGCTTGAGACGGCCAGCCCACCCATGCTGGGGACACAGTACTCAGAGACAGCGGCGCGGCCAGAAGGAAGGACGGCCCACTTGAGACAGCCAGACAGAGAAGACCCAAGGTGTCTCCAGGTGACTTCGTGGTGCCTACAGCAGGGGCAGGATCCGGCGGAAGTTTCAACAGCCTGCGGGGCCTCCAGAGGCAGAGACCAGGTGCCTTCAGTCACTTCTCGGGCAGCAGTATTTGAAGGGTACCAAAGCAAACTTAGGCCTTTCACAGGCCACTTGGTAGATGACCAATGTGCTTGTGAGGTTATGTGAGACATGCCTGGAGAGCCCCAAAATAATCAGAGGACATATTGAGGGTGTGTCTAGGAGTACTGCAATATTTACCGAAAGCAAGAGCCACATAAATACAGATCATTGTTGTCCATGCCTCTTTGTGGCCTTAGGCTGCTGCAGCCTGGCAGACACGGGTCACAACACCAACAGCATCAATTGCAGCCAAAGCTATTCCATGAGCCACCGGGTGGTTCTCAGCCCAGAGAAGCCTGGCGTGCCTTGGAGTCACTTGAGGGCTTGTAAGTGATACTGTGCTGGGCCCCAGTCCCACCAATGAAACCAGTAACCCCAGGCAGGGTCCTGTTTGTCCAGAGCTGCCCAGAAGACCCCACTGTACAGCAAGGGTTGAGAACGACTCCAGCCTAGTGTGTTCTACCCACCCTGGGCCAAACCTCAAACTTCTTCCAAACCAGGGACCTCGGTTTCCCCAGCAGTTCTGACAAGGGAAGTTAGCTCAGCAACTTTGCAGGACCTTCCCAGCTCTGCTGCAGTGTGCAGAGTTGGACAGTGGGAAACATTTGCAAGGCGAGGGTGAGGAAGAAAGTAGAGAGGTGGGGGCAGGCAGTGACTTTGAAAGCCCCTCCTCCCATCCCCTGTCACAACCACAGCTCACACCTTGCTCCTGACCAGGACTGAGGCTTCTGGGTGCCAGGGCCCTTGGCTAGGGACATTCCCTCACCAGGAAGCAGGGGTCGCCCTGTCCCTGCTATGCTTAAGCCAGAGCACTAATGGGCCTGCACAGCCATTAAACCGAGGACATGCCTTCTTGAGGTGCCAGTAAAGCCCGTTTAACTCAACATTTAAATTTACTAACAGGTGTAAACTCCCATCCGTGAGGGGAAGGTGGGCTATGAGCGCCCTGCCTCTGATTTCCAAGGAGGGTGGGTTTTAATTTCAGGGACGTGGACACTGTCATGGTCACTTGCAGGTGATGCCTGCAGACACGGGAAGGATCCCACCTCAAAAGATTCCCTTCCTCCCTGTGAAGATCTGGGCGCCCTTCAGCCTGCGCTGGCCCCAGGCTTAGCACCACAGAAGGCTCCCAGTCCCATGCAGTGGTGATAACATCCATCCTCCACTGTGTTCCCAGGATGCCTGCTCCCTGTAGCTCAAGAGCCCTCAGGCAGAGCTTTAGGGAGCCCTCTGCAAGCTGTGGGGTGAGTCTTGGCTGAAGTGTAGCATTTTGCCACAGCAGAGCAAGTCGTCCCTGGTTGGGAAGGGTCTGGGTTTTGGTGGCCTTGTGTCTACTGAGTGGGCCCAGTGAGGGGAAGAGTGCAGCCATGTATACAGGGACCCCACCACAGCCACTCCCCACAATTCCCCACACCCCGAGCTGCTACACATTTGCCCTGGAGAAGGAGCCTCCAGGGAGGGTAACTGGCACTCACCCTCTTCTTGCCTAAAGCACAAGGTGTGTGAAGTGACCTCAGCCTAGAAGGGACCCCAAGGATCCTCGCCACAAGGAGAGGGGGAGTCTGAACTGGAAACTTGTCTTTTCCCTGCCGGGATGGCTGGGAACAGGAGATGTCAGCTGTGATCTGGGGTCTGGGGCCCCTTCTTGGGTTGTGGACTACAGGAGGCAGGGCTAGACCTGGCAGGAAGTGGGGTACTCTGGAGCTAGACCCAGGAAAGTCAAACATAAGCAAATGGCAACTGCAGCACTTTTCTTTGTGCTAGTCAGCTTTCCAGTGCTGTGATGAACACCTGAGGTAAAGGAGGAAAGGTCTATGCTGGCTCATGTGTTCAGAGGTTCCAGTCCATGGTCACTTGGCTGTGTGGCTTTGGGCCTGTGGTAGTATAGCACAACAGGAAATCTCTTCACTTCATGGTGACTAAGAAGCAAAGAGAGACAGGAAGGGGCTGAGGCCTAGGTAGCTTCTTCAGAGGGTACACCCACAGTGACTTGACTTCCTTCCTCTGGCCCCACCCCCAAAGGCTCCACCACTTCCCAATAGTGCCACAGGCTGGGGACCAAGCCATCAACACACAGGTCTTTGAAGGACATTCAAGATCCAAACTATAGCAAGCTTCTGCCACCTGCCAGGCTAGAGATGAAGGGGCCTCTGCAGATGAAGTCACAGTCCCCCAGAGCACCAGCTGTCTTCAGATGTACTCGTGCTGTTTGTGTCTTCCTTCCTTCTGCTGGCGACCAGGGACAGCAGGGCCCGCCCTCTTCACTTCTATGTCCCTAGCACCTAGCACATAATTAATAACTCATAACCATAGACTAAATAACAAGTAAAAGGTTCATCTGAAACTCGTTTCATGTGCAGACACATCTCATTATCCATGAACACCCCTGCTCTGTGGGTTTCCCACAGCAAACACCCCTCTTGAGTCCTAGCCCACTGCCGGGCCATCCCACCCTCACTTTCTGTGAGCTCAAGGATTACAAACTAATCCTAATATATTTGCTTGAGCAAAACCTAATTAGGAAGGTAAATCTGCAAAAAAAATAAAAGACAAAACAACATAAAAACCCAAGGGGAGTGGCCTCTAACCCCTGCGGGGCATCCTCATTCTGCAACATCCCTTTCTCAGCTCAAACAAGGAGGAGGCAGGCCCCTCCTCTAACAAGCAAGGCTAAAGGGAAAGGCAAAGTGATTTGTAAATAATGAGAGCTGGACTTGGAATCCCACCATGCAACGGGCTTGGGGCCACTTTACCTGTCTACTGGCTTCTGAGGCATTGAATTTCATTTCCACCAGAGACTCCAGTAAATGGTAGCTATTTCTATTGCAGTCGAATAAAACCCCAATACCGAGAGGCTTAAGGGGGGGGAGGCAAATATATGCTTGGATGTGTGCTAGTGAGTGTATGTGCACCTTGCAAAGGTCTTCCAACAACCAGCTTTTATCCTTACTCTATAGTCAATGGCCAGGAAGTCCACGGATTGGCCATTGTAGTCCATGGATCAGCTCATTGGTTTCACTTTGGTCATGTGTACATCCATGAGCCAATCACATGCTCAGAGGAGTATAATACCCTGATTAGTCAACTCTGATCAAATGCTCCACTCCTCAGGTCAGGAATAAAGTTCCTTTCACCTAAAGCCCAGGTTAGTTGCAAGTAAGGGAGAATGTGGTTCCCAGAAGGAAGATAAGCAAGCAGAATGTGTTCGACCCAGTAAGTGGGGGAAGAGTTAAATTCCATGGGTAGGGCAGACACAGGCCTGGAGCTGGGAAAAGAGCGGCACAAGCTGGAGTAGGTGCTGAGGAGCTGTCTGGTTATGGAAGAAGTTTCCGGTCCCAGGTGCTTGGATCTCAGGGTGTCGGCCTTTTGGGCGCAGGGCCCGATGTGCTCCTGAGGGTCCCAGATAGTGGGATACTCAAGGTCTTAAGGTGAGTGTTAAAAGAAGCATCTGAAAACCCTTCTTTAGGAGACACCAAAATAATGTGTCAGCCTTGCATTCTACTTTCCAGGGAAAATAAAGGTGCGCAAAAGAGAAGAGAAAACAGCAGCGAGACCGTCAAATGGCTGAGGCTGAGAAGCGGTAGCTGTATCCCCAAACTCACACAGAACAGAGCAGAGAGCTGGCTCCAGGATGCCAGGCGGTGGCTGAGTTGAGGGGCAGCCCACCTGGGGCAACTCTCAAAGGATGGGCATGGGGAGGATCAGTCAAAATTCAGTCCAGGGGCTGCGTTAGCAGGCACCTCGCATGTGGAGGCTCAGGGTGTGTCCTGCAGAAAAGAGGGACAAGAGAACCTCCACATGGCCTGTGAGCCTTGGGCCAGGCCCAGCAATGCCACCTCATGAAGGCTTCACAACTCTGTCTGCAGACCCGTCTTGTTGGCGGACATCGGCGAGACATAACGACTCCAGGCTGCGCACACAGTTGTCACTCAGTCTTTAGGTCTGCTAACAGATAAGTGAGTGAATGACCTTCTCAGCAATAATGAAAGTGACATGAGAATTACTATTAATGAGTGTGCTCCATTAATGTACATGTGAAGTAGTTAAGAATTCTATGAACTAGGTGATCATTCCTTGGGTGGCAAGTTATTTATTGAGCATCTACAATGTTCTCATGCTGAAAATACAGCAGGAAAAAGAAGCAGAAGCTTCTCTCTCATGGAGTTTATCCTATGGAAGGTGGAACTATGCCCATCCGCAGAGCAGGAGACGGAGCCCTGGAGGGATTAAGGAGTATGTGCCTGTTCACGCAGGTAGGAAACAGGAGAGCTAGCACTGCTAAAATGTAGCTTTGAAATTTCTGAAATTCTCTAGCTCCAAAGCCAGATCCTACCAGCATCACTGGAGGAAATAAAAGCCAAGTTCGTTTATGTGAAGAGGATTGTGATTCCTTCTTATTTGGGTAGGGAGAAGGCCAAGGAAGATGCCCCAGAACAGGTGACACTGAGCTGAGTCTGGAAGGACAGAAGAGTCGTCAGCATGAGGAGGTAGTGTGGGCTCCCAGGAAGGGGGAACTGGGGTCAGCAAAGATCCAAAGATGCCAAGACACCCAGTGGTGGCACATTGTGGGGAGAAGATGGGCGGGGTGGCCGGCGATGCTGGCTAAAAAAATAAGGGCCAGATTCCAGGCGTCTGGGAGACCCGGCTTTGTTCTCTTCAGCTAGGTTTTATTTATTAAGTCTTTCTTCTGTGTCAGGCACTGTACAAGCCCTTTCTGGGTATCATCTTATAGTACTATTGCTTGTACTAGGACGTACTCACCGAGTTTTTATCGCTATTATCTTTTAGTACTATTACCATCGCCACTGTGCAGACGAGGTCACCGAAGATTAAGACACACCTCCCCGTCCTGTCCTGTGGCTGGAGGCTGGAACTCAGGTAGTCTGGCTCCCACCAGACACCACCCGGCCAGGTGTACAATGGGGGCACTTTTGAGGGATGCCAGTGGATGGGAGCCTTTCTCTATCAGCACCTTTCTCTATCAGCACCTTTCTCTATCAGCACTGGCCCAGCCCAAGGGAGCTGCAAACGAGGCCACCATGCTGAAGCCCCGGCCTTTCCAAACAGGCGCGCGGAGCAAGGAGCAGATGGGAAGTTGCCCACCCAGGGACCAGCTCCAAACCTTCCAGAAACCTGCAAACATGAAACAATCAGAGATGAGACGAGGCTTGAAAGCTACCGTTTTTAAAATAAAAGGAAATCGCATTGTAAAAGCCCTGGCAAAGATGACAAAAAAAAAAAAAGAAGAAGAAGAAAAACTTGTTAAGATCAAAAATGCAGCCAAACCTCAAAAAAGAGGCTTGGGATAAAGGAAGTGGGGGTTTTACCTAGGGGCTTCCAAGGGGGCTTCTAAAGTGGGCAAGGGCGGGGCCGTCCCCAGCCGGGGCTTGGGCGAGCCGGCTCCTCTGTCTTCAGTGGGCACCTTTCATGTTACCCCCCTGCCAGAGCCGCCAGGCTGGAGGACAACGTGGAGCTGCTGGACACCCAGTAAGTTTTCCAACTTGAAACTCATTTCTTTCCCTTTAAACTCAGCAAACTTGGAATCCTTTCAAGGCACCGAGACTCAAATGGCACCCCTCTTCCTGCCTTCTCACCCCTGCTTGTGGGAACAGAGGAGCTTTTCTGTCTCGGCCCTGGGGAGAAAGCTAATTCTTCACCCGGGTGATGGAGGACTGACCTGGTAGGACGCCAGTGGCCAGAGTCACATTATCTGCCCCTGGAGAAGGGGCTTCAGAAGGGACTTTCTTGTCCTGAGCCCCCCTCGGTGCAGATGACAAGCTAAGCTCCAGTGCAGGTCTAACACAGAGCAGCATTCTAGGTGGGTTTGCTGGATAACGTTTCCCCAAAATAGCTTTGTCCTGCCACCTGGCAGAAAGGAGAGACTGAGGTGTGGGTGACAGGGGAGCAGGTACCAGTCACCAGGCCCCTGAGGCTGAAGGAAGTAGCTCAGCGTAGCCTCAGCCGTTCTAGAAGGCCAGGGTTGGGCAGGGGTCTGCATGGTCTCTGCCTTTGACCACTGATGTCTTTGCATCCTCAGTAGACAAAGGGACCCAGGGGACACTGGCAGGGTATAGATTGGGGCCGTCTGTGTGGCTGACCACAGGACAGTTGGAGTCAATGATGGGACAGGGGCGAGGGGTGGGGCAGGCTGCCCCACCTCAGGCCGACTTGGCTCCCAGGGCACTGACACCCTGGACAGGACAATCGCACATCACTAGCCTCTCCCATCCCACCCCGGTTGTCCCAGACAGAGGGGTCAGACCCTGCTCTGTGGGCAATATAAGCGTCACACAGGGGCAGGGCAGGTTCACCTGCCTGGGAGGAGATCACAAACAGGGGCAGGGAGACAGAGCTGGACAGAGAATGAGGGAGTGAAAGAGAAAAGGACTGAGAGAAAGTCATAGAGGGAGAGAGAGAAAAGTGGGGGAGGAGGAAAGAGGGGAGCAATAAAGAGGGAAATGGATGTACTATGAACCAGAGAGACACTGAAACCAAGGCAAAGGGGAGAGAGGACAAAAAGGAGGGAGGGAGGGAGGGAAAAAGGGAGAGAGGAAGAGAGAGGGATTCAACAGAATATGGGCCACCCCAAACACTCACAGAGGCGCCTGCTGAGCGCTTGTCCTGCGCATTCAGGATGCAGAGCGCTAGGCTGTAGCCACAGGCTCCTGGAGTTTGGAAGTAGAAGGTGGTAGCTAAGAACACGGGCTCTGGGGTCAGACTGCCTGGGGAGAAACACCAGCCGAGTGCCCTTCAGCTCTGTCAGTGAGCCTCAGTTTCCTCGTCTGTGAAACGGGGATTATGACACAGCCCACCTTATGGGGCTGAGGACATTCATGGCCGAGGGCAGCAAACTGCTCGGCATGATCCAGGCCACGGAATGCGGGCCCGATCGCCGCTGTGGCCTTTGGCCTCCCCTCCTCCTTTTCTTACTAGCCCCCACCTCTACCCCACCCCCGCTGCTGTCCCAGTACCAGTACCGGAAGCCCGCTGCATGCCCAGCAGGCACAGGAGGCCCAGAACAGTTGCGCTCTCCACTCTGACTGACACCTGCCTGCCACCATTGATGGCCGGCAACCTCCTGGGGTCCTGCTTTGTCCTGTCCTTCCAGGAACCTGTGCCCTCCCTGCAGGCCACATGGTCCCCAGGACAGAAACCCACCCAGCTCAGAGCATGTTCCGCAGTGCCAGCCTCTGTACAGGCAAAGGAAATAAAGGCCCTAAATCCTATTTCTTCCCTTAAGAAAAAAAGATCAGACGAGGACAGGGGGCCCTCAGGCCTCAGGAAACCTACAAGCGGCCTCTGCTCAGGGTTCAGCTCTCCGGTTGTGCGGGAGCTGTTAGCCCGTGATCCAAACCTCCCCGGATCTGAGGCTGAGCAAAGGGCCAAGAGGTCAGGCTGGCTCAAAAGTACAAGACTGGAAAAGGCAAAGCAGGGCAGGCGCAGGGCCTGCAGGGAGATGGTGGCTTAAAGGTCACCTCGGCAGAGACCTACCCTGAGTGCTGTCCCTACCAAGGTCCTGTCCCCCTCCTTCTCCGGATTTCACCAATGTAGCGCATATATTTTATGGGGTACTTTGCTTTCTGTCTGCCCTGACGGAACCAGAGATGGGCCCAGACCTGGTCTGTTCCTGGGATGCCCTCTCTGTTCTCTCCCAGGATTTTGTGACCACCAAGGTGTGTTAATTCCTGCTAATAGAAAAGCCTGTCTGTGCAGACCAGGAGAGAGGTTCAAGAAAGGGAAAAGGATTTAGGAGTCAGGGTGGTTCCAGGCAGGGGGCCTCAGTACTGAGGGACTGGACATCAGCATCCCAGCCCTCTGTCTCTGCCCTTGCAGCCTGGGGAGGTCCCCTTCCCTCCCTGGGCCTCTGTTTCTTCCTCAGTAGAGGGTGGAAGGTGGCACATAAACAGACGTAAGTCACTGGTGTCCTAGCTCTGGGATTGGATGGAGTTGTCACAAACATTACATAACCAAAAATGAAATAAACTATCTAATGGATCAAAAATAGTTGAATATTGGCAATTTCATGTGGTTCAAACTAAGTACAGTGACAACAATAGGGTGTTGTGGGAATCATGATAATAGGGCGGACCCCCAGGATAGGTCCACATCATACAAAGAAATGGGGGTTTGGGTAAAAGGGTCCCAAGCTCTCTTTCACCCTGTGTATTTTAGGGTGCTGTGTGCTTCCTGTGGGTGACTTTAGGTGAGTTACTGCCTCACTCCAAGACATACAAAGACAGTGCCTTGGCCTGCCTGGTCCACAGGGCAGTTTCACGGTAACGGAAGAGGAAGTGCTTGGGTGATGTCCAGGGCCGTCAAGGTGCGAGCAAGATCACTTGGCTGCTTAGGACCCTGCCTCCCAGCTCACAGAGAAGTTTACAAGCACTGAGAAGGGTCCAACATGGGCAGGGGAGGCAGCAAGAACTCGAGGAGCAGATACACAGAGTCATACAGGTGACAGTGAGAGGGACACTCACACAGACACACAAACCCTCATACTGCAAGACACACCCAGGGACCAGACACACTTGCCAGTTCCTTGCAGCGGCTGGGGGAATCAGGAACCAGAGCAGAAGCCCTGCAAGCCTCAGTAGGTCGCACTGCCAGGAGCGACCCCTGGAGGTGTGCACACAGGTGCAGAGGTCCCCAAGCCCAGCCCACAGGGGGCCAAGAGGTCCCAAGCTCAGCAGAGAAGCCTAGAAGAGGCTGCTGGAGAGCTGGGGGGAGGGCAAGGGAGGCTCCAACCTAAGGACATGAGACCTACTATGTGCTGGCTGCCCAGACCATTTGGGAGCACATGACAGTCCCTCTGCCCAGCACTCTGCTCCCCTGTTCAGACATCCCCCTGCCAACTGCAGTCTTGTTCTAGCCAGGGTGCCACCCCCAGCCTCAAGCATGATTTTGTCACCCAGCTACCCCCACCCCTAAGCCAAGACTGCAAAGTCCTATACAGGAAACAGCTGCTGGCAGGGGGTGAAGCTGAACTAGGGGCTGCTGGGAGAGAGGGCAGGGGCAGGAATAGGAGAGAATAACTGAGTCCCAGGCTCCTGGCTTCAGTTCTGGACACCAAATCCAGTATGTTCCTGGTTTTGGCCTCCTCCAATCACTGCAGGACCTTTGAATTTAACCCCATATGTGCTTGAGTTGAATTCTTTCAATCACATCCCAAACAGCACCAATTACTGCAAAATGTACACACACACACACACACACACACACACACACACAATAAGCTAGAAAGGGCATCACAGAGCTTTGGGGAGCCCCATCTCCCCCCACCTCCCTGCTGTGTGACCTTAAGCAATTTCTTCACCTCTCTGAACCTCAATTCCCCCACCTGCGACATGAGAACAATAATATCTCTTTCCCAGGATGGTGCAACACCTTGACCCCCAAGGACACACCCTGAAGTTACACAAAGGTGAGTTGACTCATAGCCACAGAGCGCAGGAAGATGTTAGAAGGTCTTAGTGTGGGATTCGGGGTGTGTTAAGCGACTGTGCAGCTTTTTCTCTGGGTCAGATGAGGTCTGGAAGCAAAGATGATTCTGTTGCTGCTAGAAGCAGGAGGAAGGAGGAAGAAAGCAATACTACAGCTTCAATGAGTAAAGACTCGTTTTAGCCAGCAGCAGGGACACGTGGCAGTTCTGCCATCCGGATAGGGTCCCTGCGTTTGTGTCCAGGTGTGGCCACAGAGTGCATTTGCTTTTCTGTTCTGACCCCGTGTCACCAAGTGGTCTTATCTGATGTGGGTGTCCTGTGGAACTGTTTGCGTCCTGGCCGTGGTGATGGGCCAGCACCCAGCTGCCAGGGGCTTTTCCCTTTCCCAGTTATGAGGTGAATGTGCCCGTACTTGGTAAACCTTAGGCACAATTTCAGCTCTGCTGGGCCATTAGTACCCCGGAGGCAGGTACACTGTGTGGTGTACACAGTGTGTACAGAGACGCTTCCCGCAGCAGTGGGCACTTGGTTTTTAAGAATGCATAGGAGTTGCAAAGGGAGGAAAGATGGTGCAAGGTGATTCAGAAAACAGAGGCCAGGTCAGCCCAGTGTGATGGTTAGGTGTGGTGCCTCTCTGTCCAGAATTAGTAGTCCGCATGGCTGAGGGCAGGATTCACACCCCCTGGTCAGACTGTGGAGTCTGGGCTGCCTTATGAGGAGCACGTGACCTTCCCCAGCCAATCAGCACGTTCCATCTGTGTGGCCACAGGACTGTTGAGGGCAGGCCTGTGATGGGCTGATCCACTCAGAGGGCATCGCATGGGTTTTGCTGGGGTTGCTGCTCAAGGCCTCTTGTTATTTTCCATATTTGGAGCCTAGAAGGACATTGTCCCAGGGCTGTGCTGGCTGTTTTGTGAGTTCAAGGAGAACATTTGCACGCAAGAAGCCCAACCAGGAAGTCTAGGAAGGAACCAATCAAGGGGGAGAACCAGAGTCACGTGGTCATCTGAGCTCTATGCTGAGCCATTCCGGAAGCAGACCGTGTCCAGGACTTGTCCATCCCATGAGCTAGACTGAATCCCTCCAGGCTGAAGCCACCCGGGATTATGAGTCTGTCACCTGCAACCAGAAGACCCTGACAAATTCACTGGCTCTGTTAATTCTAGCGCCCACACAAGACCCACTTCCCACTTCTCTGTTCCGACCAGTCCTTCTGCACCAAGTCCTTCCCCTCCTGCCTGCTTGGCCACACATGCTGACTCCACAGGCTTTTAGGGATCTCCTTACCAGAGCCTTCACTGTCCCCCCCTCCTGCAGCAAGGGATAAACGAGGATCCCATTTTACAGGTAGCGACGTGCCCACAGGCCCAGCGAGCCCTAGCCAGGTAAGCAGTAAGTCCATGCGCAGCTGATTGCAGAGGGCTGGTTACTATAGTGGTAAATGCTTCCTTCTGCTCAACTGAGCTAATCCACGGGCTTACTCACAAGCACTCGTGGAGTGCACAGGACTGCACCCTAAAGGCCAGCTCTGCTGCTACACTCCCAGGTGAGGGAGAACCCTGAGATTAAGAGACAGGTGGGGGTGGTAGTGGAAATGATCACAGTATGTTATATGCGTGCACGAATATGCCAAAATGAAGCCAATTGTTCCATATCACTAAAATGCGCTAATAACAAGAGAGACCAGCTCACCCCACCCACCAGCACCCATCAGCAGCACACTGGTGCCCAGTCTGCAGTGCCAACGGCGACAGAATGGGCATTAATAGGCCAAAAGAGGGCCACATCCTTCTCCAAAGAGTGCCTGAGGAGCAAGCAGGGTTCTTGAAAGAGGGGAGAGGATGGCCCCTGGGTGAATCATAGGCAACCACCTCCTGAGCACCAGGGCTTCTCGGTGATAGCAACATGGTTTCAGAGTCAGGTGGAAAGAAGTTCATATCCAGCCTTTCCTTGCTGGGTGACCCAATTAGTCACTTTCCTACCTCTGAGACAAACCACCTGACACCCACAACTTAAAGGAGAAGAGGCTTATTGTGGCTCACGTTTTAAAGGATTCAGTCCACAGTCAGTAGGCTTCAAGGCAGACATGGCAGGCAGAAGGGTGTGGCAGAGGAAAGGCGCTCAGCCCACTGCAGTTGGGAAGCAGAGAGAGAAGGGGGGAGCCAGGGACAATAATACACCTTCCTGGTCACGCCCCCAGTCACCCACCTCCTACCAGACCCCACCTCCTAACAGCCAGGAAGTCATCAAGGGGCTAATTCACTGAGGAGTATAGCACCCCCATGATCCAGTTATGTTCCCAAAGCCCAGCCTCTGAGCACGAGACATCTGGGGACAATCTAGACCAAAACTACAACAGGGACCTTGCTGTGTGAGCCTCAGATCCCCCGACTACAAAGATTATCAGATGGCTATGCCGATCCCGCTCCCAGCCCTAGATCTCAGTACAGCCCTAGATCCCCGGCAGTCAGGAACCTTCCAGTGGCTGATGCACATACTCCTGGGGCCAAGGGCCCAGGGACCTGGGAGCATCCTCCATGAAAGATTGACCAGCTCTTTCCTCCCCTCAGGCTGGCTTTAGCTGCTGAGCCAGGGTGCAAGGACAGCATGTAAGGACCGAGCTTGCAGCCAGGCACCTCAGTGCTGCCTCTTCCTGGGGACTGACCATGCAGGGCCTGCCCCACGCCCTCCATACCTTCCTCTCACTGTCCAGGGCCATGTGGAAGCACCAGGAGGGCAAAGCTTCTGAACTGCTTGCTTCATTGATCAATCCTAGCACCCACAAGAGGGTCTGAAAAGGCCACATGCTCCATACATGTTTGTTGAATGAATGTCCCTCATCCCTGTAAGACAGACAGAACTGTTGTTAGTGTAACTGCATGCTGGAGCTTTCCTGTGACAGGCCATTGCCAAGGCTTACCTGCCATTCTGTGAAGCACTTAGAGTTGCCAAAGCCAAGTGCTCAAAAGCCAGTAGGCCTGCAGAAGCCAGACAGATGTAGGGAGTGTGGGTGGGGCAGGTGTTGATGAGAGGGATGAGTGGGGACTGTGGCAAACAGAGAGGGCTTGTGGAAGCTCAGGCACTTAAACTGCAAAGACAAGAACCAGCGAGAGATTACCCAAGACCATGTCCACCTGTGGGCCGTATACAGCTCAGGGCCTCCACGGTACCGTTCTGGCATCTCACCTCCCCCCACAGGCGCCTAGAGAGAGCCTGCCAGGACACGGCCTTTTGCTTGCAGTGTGGCCTTCCCAGGTACACACAGGGCCAGACTCCCAGCTCCATGTCCATCCTGCAGGCCTCCCAGCCTGGCCTTCCCATCTTCTGAAGAAGGAAGGTCCCTTCTCCACTGCTGTTGCCACCTGCAGCCTCTGCTGGGGACCTGGGGCACCTGATCATGTGCTCATACTGTACACACACGTGTACACAAGCACCTGCCCCCAGACACATCCTCAGTGTATTATCAGCTCCCTGTCAGTGTGACAAATGAGGAATTTAAAAAAGGAAAGGTCTGTTTGGGCTCCTGGCTTCAGTCCATGGCCAGCCACTCTGCTGACATCATGGCAGAGGGCATGGTGGCAGTAACCTGCTCACCTCAAACCAGCTGGGAAGCAGAGGGAGTGAGAGGTCCCAAAAGGCAGGGAAGGGGACCAGATGTAGTCCCCAAGGCCTCACGGCCAAGATTCACTCCATTCATCTAGGCCCCGCCTCCTGTTTCCATCGCTTTCCAGTAATGGCTTCAAAGCATGATCTCATCACTGACGAATCCATGGGTGAAGTTGGAGCCCTTGTGATCCTATCAAGTCCCAAGCCTTCAAAACAATGAGCCTTCAGGAGGCAACATTTTGGATCCCAACCACAGCATTCAGGGACTCTAGGGCATCCTCCACTCTCTTCAGAGATCTGTGCCCCCAGGATGTCTTCCCCAACTACACGCTTGCCTCTGCCTCCCCACACCTGCCAGGCCTCCATCACACCCCGTACTCACCAGCAGCACCCTGTCCCCTTGGGCAGTGGTTCTGGCGAGAAAGATCTCCATGTGACTCAATCGTGTGCCCCCAGTCAGGTGTGGCACAGAACGGGGCCTGCCAAGTGTCTGCTGAGCACACGAGAGAAGGCCAAGCAGCCTCACAGATGCAAACGTGGACCCTGGACCAGGCTTGGGTTCAAATCCTGGTTCTGCCACCTACCTACCTTATGACCCAATCAAGTTGATCAAAGCTCTGTCCCGTTTCCCGTGAGCAAAACAGGCACAATAATAGTGCCAAATTTGCTAGCCTGGTGAGAAGTAAGCGAGATTATGCAGCGTGTCCAGAACATGGCTCTGTGTAGGAGTGTTTGCCATGGTTGCTGCACTGGTTCCAGATGGGGACAATAAGATTTAGTGTCATTGCGAATATTCCATGTGGCCTTCGCAGAGAGACACTCCATTGGTGGGGCTGGAGTTCGCCCTCCTGGGCACGCAGGCCCAGCCGGCAGGCTCCCCAGGCCTTGGTATTGACCCCTGCCTGTCGCGGGCACGTGCCTCTTCTCTTAGTGTTGCCATGTGGTGGGACAGGCAGGCCCCACAGGCCCGATTGATTTTGAAATCTTGTCTCTTACACAGGAAAAGGTCATGTTTGCGGGTGGGCATCCCGAGGCCTCTTTCCAGCGGGGCGCCCTGTCCAAGCCATGGGACTTCCATTAGCATTAATGGGGGCTCTCGGTGGAGGGCTTGAGCAGGAGGCACTGGGGGGGCCTGTGTGTGTGTCGGTGTGAAAATCATTCCTAATGAAGCGGCTCAGAGAGCCGCAAGGCTGGCTCCAGCCTCATCTGCCTGAGTTGGGAAAGGGCAGGGTAGGGGCTGTGATGTGGGGGGATTGGGCAGAGGTCCTCGGGCCAGCATCAGCACCAGTGTCCCCAACAAAGCTGGAGCAGAAGGCTGACAGTCCTCAGACCCTCAGGCAGTTCCGCCTCCAGCTGCCTGCTGGACCTCGCCAAGGTCTGCAAATGGGGTCAGAGAGCAGAGCAGTGGTCTTGCCCTGGGAATAAAGCTCGGCTCTGTCCCTGTTATGTCTACTTTAGCTCTGACGGGAGCAGGCTTGGGAGAGGAAGTTCCTGGGAGTCAGGCGTTTGGACCAGCTCACAAGGGCCCTGAAGCTCTAAAATTAGGACCAAGGACCCCTTGGCTGTGCCCAGATTCCCGCTCTGAAGCTCACAGGGCCCCTTCTGGCCGTGCACTTGGACAGGACTCACCATCCAGAATCACGGCCAGCAGGGACCTCACGGAGAGCTGATCTTGAAGCTGCCAGCTGGTTGCTCCTGAGCTGAATCCAATCTATAGTTGAGTTTTGTGTGGCCAAAGAAGAGGGTTTTTTAAAAAAATGATTTTAGTAGCTTCCAAAACTACCGGAAGATATTTCACATTTTAAAAGATAAAGTTGGGAGATTTCACATTTTAGAAGATAAAGATTTAAAACCAGTTACAGTGGTCAACACCTGTAGTCCCAGCACTTGGGAGGCTGAGGCGGGATGACTGCATATTGGAACCCAGCCTGGACAGCCTTAGCAACTTAGTGAGACCCTGCTCAAGATGTAAAATAAAAGGCCTAGGGATGTAGCTCAGTATGAAGACCCTGAGTTCAAGCTGCAGTACAAATAAAGAAAGAGAGAGAGAGAGAGAAAAGGAGGGAGGGAGGGAGAGAGGGAGGAAGGAAGGAAGGAAAGAAGGAAGGAAGGAAGAAAGGAAGGAAGGAAGGGGAAAAAGAAGAAAGGAAGAAGGAAGGAAAGGAAAGAAAAGAAACCTCTGAGGGCTTGACTTGACGTATGAGAAGGCTGGCCCCAGCCTGCGTCCTTTGGTCTTAGCCAGCTTCCTGCTGCAGATCTGCCAGTCACAGTGGCACGTCCTTTTGTCATCGTACCTGTGCCAGTTTTGCCTCTTTCCACAAATTTACCATTGCCTGGAGCCATGGTGCTGGGACTGATGGCCCCTACTTATTGTGGAGATCAAGGTCCAGGAAGGCCACCATGTTCCTGCCTCAGATCCCTTGCACCTGCCGCCCTTCCACCTGGAATGCTCTGTCCTGGGTGGCTACACGGTAGTCTCGACTCTTGTTCAGAGCTCTACTCACAGGTCAGAGCCACTATCCCTGCCTACCCCCATCACATCCCCTTTTGCCTGGTCCTGCTTTGTCCTTGTTACAGCTCCTCTCTTCTCCTACACAGAACACCCTCACCTGGTGGGGTCCTGGCTCCATCCCACCCTGCAATACAATGCCGGCTCTGGTGACTTGTGCGTTTTCTTCATTGTCTTGTCCTTGTCCTCTGGGTAGGACTTGGCCTGTGGCAGGTGCTCAATAAATACTTTTGAATGAATGAAAAGGAAGAAGAGTAGGATGTGGGGCTCTGGAGCATTGAGTACCAGACTAAGTCACAGGAATGGGAATCCTAGTAACAGGGTTCAATTTTCATCCTAACTCTTCTCTGGAAACAGCGTTCCAAGCAAGCTGTTAAGGAAGGCTTGACTCTGTATCAGCCATATAATCTACATGACAAAAAGCCTCCATGTGCTCAGTAACTTAGAGATGCAAAGGCCCTGGCCCCTGCCCTCAGGTCTTCAGTAAAACTGGAGAAGAGAATAAGGCATAAGACACTCACAGGGTGGGAGAGAGGAGAGATTTCCCTGGACTGTAGCTTCTGGCCAGGCAAAGCCCCTAAATAGTCCACAATATTTGTTGATCACCTACTCTGTGCCCTGTGGAGCTCAGTCTGGTGATGGACATAGGCATTTATCCAACCATACACATTAGACATAAGCCGATGGAGGATTTGGAGAGAAGGTTCGAGGGATTATATTTTGCCCCTCATTTTTTGAGCACACAGTAGGTGTTCATGTCTGTTTTCCAAATGAATTAGTGAGTGGATGCAGGGTGCTCTTAAGGACCAACTCAGAGAGGGCTGAGACCCTGGGGAACCACAGGGATGGTGACCACAGGCCCAGAGGAAGGGGATGGGGAGCAGGGAGTGGCACCCTCAGATTCAAGGGATTGCTTTTCCTGTGTGACGCTGTGCTGGGCACCAGGCACTGGGTGCAGGGCAGAGGTCTCCTTGGGTGAAGAACGGAGTCTCCTCCTTTTGCAGGAAGGTGTGCTGACCAGGCACCACGAGGCCTGCCATTCTGATGTTCTCGGTGGGCCCAGGATGCTGTAAACACCCATTCGCGACTCTCTGCAGGGTCTCCGGGTTGCCAGCAATCATGGCCATCTGCTTGCGTGGCATCACGCCCAAGCCCAGCGCCTAGGGAACCATGCCAGGCAGTGACTGGTTTTGAGGTGTGCCCCTCAAACCGGGCAGGGGGCCTCCTCTTCTGAGGGGCCCATGGGGAGCAAGGGAACAAAAGACAGATTTCTTTAAAAAAAAAAAAAAAGATCAATTTCACTTACGACTCAGCACAAAACAGAGGAGTGGGGGAAGAGAGACAGAGAAGAGAGCCTACGGGGTCCTGAATATTCACGAGCTGGCTTTGCATAGCTCAGAGTCCTGGGGGACGGAAGGCAGCAAGGGCACGATCCATGTTTAAAACATCCTCCCAAAGTCTCCGTTTCTTCTCGAAGGCACCCGTCTCCAGCTGTCTCCGGTGGCTCACTCTCCGCAGGGGACAAAGGGACTAGAGGACAGGCTGTAAGAAGCTGCAGGCAGCCCTGGCCAGAAGGCCACCAGCCAGGCTCTGTGGGAACTGTGGCTTTGGGCAGCCTCTGAGCCTGAGACACCACATAAGACAGAGGTGACAGGATAGTGTGAGATTAAGTAGGGTTGGAAGAGACAGTGTCGTGTCTTTTTGAAGCAAGGAAAAGCACAGCAGCGGGTGGCAGCACGGTGCCATGCTGTGTCTTACATCTGTGCACATGGCTGTGTGTCCAGTCAGAGCGTCTCTACCTGCAGTGAGCCCAGGTCTGTCTATGCCTTCTGGGCACAGGTGTACTTGACTGTGCCCCTGTGTGGACTCCTCTGGGTGGTACATGACACCCCAGGAACCTATCCGGCTTAGCTTGTGCTTGTGCCTGTGCCCATGGGCACAAGCTGCAGGTATGAGCTTGCACGATATATACACACACAGGGAGTCGTCCCCCACTCTGGACTCACCCACGGTGGGAGCCGGGCCCACAGTGGCAGGCGGCAGCCAGCCTCTGGTGAGGATTTGCACTGAGCATTCCTTGCTACCACTGCCCCCTTGGAGTGGCCCAACTGCAGCAGGCAGAGACCATGTCGCCTCCCCAGTGGCTTATCCTCAGTCCACCCCACACACTGTTCAGCTGGCATATGTCAGGTTTGGCACTTGTTTCAAAATCCATACCAGAAAGAGGCTGGTCATGGTGAAGTCACCTGGGACTCCCAGGTCACCTACAAGCCTGCAGGCACCAATGGGCCTGGCTGGGCTGTGCGCTGTGGGTCAGTTCCATCTCTGTCTCCCTGAGCAGGCAAGGAGGAGCGGAGGATTGTGGTTCAGTGCCCCAAAGGAGGTCTCAATAAGAGGGTCGGCGAGGAAGAAACCAGGCCATGCTGCATCCAGCACCCAGCACCCAGTAGCCTTGTCTGGCAGCAGCCCCTGCCATTCTGTACCTGCCAGGCCACAGTGACCCATGCCACGGATGAGGGAGGCGAGGTGCAGAGAGGAGGCCCAGGCTGCACTGGATGCCATGGGCAGAGGGGTCAGCATGGTCTGAGGCAGCTTTGTGCATGAGAAATTCATGTTCCAGGGTCAGCTGGACTCTAGGCCAGGACACTGCTGTGTCCAGGAACCAGGCACTGTTTGACGATTTGTTCCGTCCCTCCAACATATACCCATTTTACCTCCAAGGACATTGCGGTTATAGAGGTAAAGGAATTTGTCCTAGTCACATAGTTAGTAAGTAGCACTCAAGTGGTGATTCGTCATTACCACCCTAGTCTCCATGGAGGCCAAGGGAGGTGACGGACCCATTTAGAAGAGCAGGAGGTAGAAACTCCTCTGTCCTCTTTCCCAGGAAGGGTGAGCAAGGCCTCACATGGAGCCTCTTCTGCCCCTTCGGAAAGGCAGGCATTGTGCTCCTGGCATGAGCGGCAGAGGCACGAACAACAAGATCCGTCCAGGTCGGGGTCCTCTGGACCGTCATCTCACCCTCCTCCCTTAAGGCCTGATCCACCTGGACCCTCGGCCCTCAGCCTGACGGAAGGGACAGCTCTGTGTTTGGGGCCCTGTGGCCAAGGGCTCCTCCTGGCCCAGCCACTCCAGGGTTGCAGCACAGAGGTGTCTGGAGGCCCGGGAGAGAGAGGACCGTGGGACGACAGAGACCAGCCTCAGCCCCTGCCCGGCCCTGTCGCTGCCTCTGCCGCCACTGCGCCAGCGCAGGATTATTCAATGTAATGTTTAATTACACCGAGCGTCTAACGAACACAAGGAAAGTCAGATGTGAGCTCGCACCCCTGTGGAGACTCTTGGAAGCCGTGGGGGAGGCAGGGTTGCGCCATATGCTGCAATGCGGGTGTGTGCGGGCACATGCATGAGTGTGTGCACACGTGTCAGGGGGCTGTCTTCCTGTATCCAGGTGTGGAGTCTGTGCACATCTGGCAGTATCTGCCGGCATGTGTGTGCCCTCCGTTGTTTGTGTGGTGTGTATACCTATGTATGTGTCTATCTGCTGTGAGTGTGCAGTGTGCCTGTGGTGTCTGCTGTATGTGTACACCTCTGTGTTGTCTGTGTGGAGTGTGGGGGGGCAATACATGTCTGTGGTACAGCTCTGAATGATTGCACGGGGTGGGGGGAGACTGTGTATGATTGTGTAGACCTGTTGTCTCTCGCCATATGTGTCTCTGTGTGTCTGTCTTTGTCATGGCTGGCTGATAAAAGCAGTTTGGTCTCTAGTGATAAATAATATTTTTTAGGCCCCTGGTGAGAGTAGCCTAGTCAAAACCTCTCCTCTGGCACTTGTATTTTTATTTAGCATAGTTTTGGGACCCCTTTGAATTGCAACATGCCTAAATTGGTTTTTAGTGTTGAGAAAGCTTCTCACTATGCAGTTCAGGTTGGCCTTGAACTCACTATGTAGCCCAGGCTGGCCTCGAACTCACAGTGATCCTCCTGCCTCAGCCTCCCGAGTGCTGGGATTACAGGTGTGCGTCACAACACCCAGTTTAGGTCCCCAAATTTTACTATCAGCTCCATCTTGCTGTGCAGGATTTTATAGGTGACCAGGTGTTCACAGGTCCCCTCCTCTTCTCTCTCCCCATCCTCTGTACCTCCCTTCCTTCATTTTTCCCTCAGTTAGCCTAGGCTTAGGTGGCCTACAAGTCTGTCCACGTTTTTCTCCATGCATCTTTCCATAATGTCTCTTTAGACCCTAAACTCTTCTTCAGATTTCAGATTCTGGAAGGAGAACACTAGGCACTGAGTTCTGCACTGGTCCTGCTCGTGTGACCTTAGTCACCTCACCTTTCTGAGCCTGCCTTCCCACGTGGCCCGGCTCCAAAGGAGATGATGTGTGTAAGATGTGTTGTGAACTGCATGGTGCGGGCAGGAAGGAGCCCCATCTGGATAGAAGGACTGGCTCATAGGAAAATACCCTGAGCCCTCGCCTGGGCCAGCCTACAGAGGCAAGATCAGCAGGTGGGGAGAAGGGTGCATATTTTCCCAAGCTGACCCTGTTTCTTACCTTGAAGAGCAAGCCATGAAAGATGGCAGTCAGAAAGTGGTGCCTCCTCCCGGACACCAGGACCAGATCGGATCGAAGACAGCTGGGAATTTTCCAGAGACCTGGACAACACCTTTGCTACAAATGAAGATAGTCTACTTGCATGTGGGCCTAGGGTATGCTTTCCCTGATCAGCCCCAGTCTAAGCGCCACCCCAGCACACCATTCTTTCTTTCTTCCCTTCTCCGCCAGAAACTTTCACTCCAAGAACAAATACACCAAATGAAACCCAATTTGTTCAGTCAACGAATTCCAGAATTGTTACATATCCACACAAGGACCAGAGATCCAGGTACAAAGATGTTCATTGTAGTGTTGTTTATAACACAAAGACTGGGAATAACCTAAATGCCCAAAAATAGAAGATAGATTCAACCAATTATAATTCATTTATCCAATGAGTACATTGTGAACATTATAAAGAACCAGATACAAACCATGTGTGGTGATGTACAACTGTAATCCCAGCACTCAGGGAGGCTGAAGCAGGAGGATCACGTGTTCAACCCATCCTGTGCCACTTAGTGAGACTTTGTCTCAAAATAAAAATAAAAATGTCGAGGGGGTTGAAGATTTAGCTCAGTCATAGAGCACATGCCTAGCAAGCTGAAGGCCCTGAGTTCTATCCCCAGCACCCCCCTAAAAAACAGCAAGGGTATAGTTCAGTAAGAAAGCCCTGGGTTAAATCTCTAGTATCGCAAATTATAATAATGATGATGATGATGGTGATGATGATGAGAGTCTGGGGGGACTTCTACTTTCAGCAAAATGGTGTGGACATGTTTTCCTCTTTGTCCCACTAAGTACTACTTAAAACCCGGGACATGGTGCGCATGCCTGTAATTCCAGCTCTTGCAAGTCTGAGGCAAGAGGATCGAGTTTGAAGATAGCCTGGGCTACACAGTGAGACCCTGTCTCAAAAATCAGTCAATCAATCATGCCTGGACGTTATATATTAAAGAACACAAGAAGGAGGAGGAAGAAGATTCTGAAAAATCGAAGAGGACAGATTGACTAGGAAACTCGAGAGCCAAGGAATAGCATGATGGTGAGCTCCCTGGGCTTTCTCTTTGCTTCACATCCCAGACTTGGAGCCAAGGAAGCCAGCAACCCAGAAATTTCAATGGCACAGACAAAAATGCCCCAACAGAAGCCTGTTGTCTCTACGCAGTCTCTCTACCCAGAGAATCAACAAAGGGGCAGCCTAGCAAGGCAGATCGCTGGTAGAGAATAACCACCCACTCTAGCCAAACAACACAGAAAGAAATGTGTCTCCGCTTGCAGTCTGGAGAGCCCAGGCCTCCTCCTACCCCATCAGTCTATGACGAGACTGCCCACTAGGCGGAGTAAGAGAAGACCAAGTAGAGACAAGGATTTTCAGCCTTGCTGTGCAGTGACAAGGCCCATCCCCCCTCCAGAGTGGAAGGGCCCATCCATTACAGTGAGGTGCCCCAACCTTCCCTATTGGGGTGGTGGCAGAAGAGGCCTATTGAAGTGGCAGCACTTTGGCCACTGGTCAGTATATGACAAGGCCTCTCGTAATGGGGACATGGGAAGCAGGAACTGGGCATCCTACCCCTACCATATGTGGCTTCGTGCAGAACCGGAACTCCCATTCCTGCTTAGCTGTAATAAGAGTCCCCACTCAGGTGTCACTGGAGGCTGAGGAGGGGACATGGAATTCTCCGGCCTGGCGTTAACGAGGTAGTAAGTCTACCTACCTTTTCTTGCATCTTTCATACATCTTTTCCCGCCTGGGGCAGTATAGCAGGAATTCAGATAAGAAGAGAGGTTAAATATGATTCCGATTGTATTATATCATACACAAAATGTAAAACGTTTCAATTAAAAATCAGTTATAACAAAAACTAGGAAGAGCTCAAGGAAAATGAAAAAAGACTATCAAGAGACAAAATTGATGGGTTTTTTTTTTGTTTGTTAAGAGACAAAATTGAAATGACAGAGATGTTGGAATTATTTAAGTTATAAAGCAAAAATTGTAAAAATGTATTAATGATCAACTGCAAACTTGGTTGAAACAAATGAACAGTAGAAAGTCTTAGCAAAGAGACAGAAGACATCAGGAAGAACTAAGGAGAAATTTTAGAACTAAAAAAAAATACAATCTGTGAAATAAAAACTCAATCACTGCGTTCAACTACCAGAATTGGGGATGGGGGCCAGCATGAAGAATGCAATGAAGTGGAAGACCAAATACTTGAAAGTATCCAATATGAATAAAAAAGAACAAATTCACTGGGTAAAACAATAGAACCTTAGAGATATGTGGGACTATAATAAAGGATCTAACATCAGTGTCAGCAGATACTGGAAAAAAGAGAAGAGGTGGGGCCAAAAAAAGCATTTGAATAATATTTGTTGGAAAAAAATCCAAAATTTGGCATAAATTTACAGGTTCAAGAACATGGATAAACTTCAAACAGGGTAAATACAAAGAAATCCACATTCAAAACAACTCATACTCAAATTTATAAAAACTAAAAACAAGAGGAAAAATCTTAAAAGGAGCAAGAGAGAGACAATGTCTTACACTGAGGGGAAAAATAATTCAAATGAAAGTGGATTTCTCATCAGAAATGATAAAAGCCAGAAGGAAATGGCACAACATTTCTTAAGTACTGAACAAAAAGGCCTGTCAACCCCAAACAACATATCCTGTGAATATATCCTTCAGGAATGAAAGGAAAAAACAAGATATTCTCAGGTGAAAGAAAACTAAGAAAATCTGTAGCTAACCTACCCTAAAAGAACAGGGAAAGGAAATTCTCTACACATGAAAGAAATGATTTTTTTAAAAGAAATATTGGAGCATGAGGAATAAAGAACACAGAAAACAAAATATGAGTACATACAATAGACTTTCCTTCTCCTCTTGAGTTTTCTAAATTGACCTCAATGGTCAAAGCAAAAATTTTAACATTATCGGATACGGTTCTAAACATGTGTAGAAGAATTTTTTTTTTTTTTTTTTTTGTGGTGCCGGGAATCGAACTCAGGCCCTTGTGCTTGCAAGGCAAGCACTCTAATCACTGAGCTAAATCCCCAGCCCCATGTGTAGAAGAATTTTTAAGACAAGAATTTTTAAGGCAAGAATTTTTAAGAATTTTATAACCAAAGGAGGATAAAGAGACACAGAATGAGGCCGGGTTTCTACACTTCACTTGAATTAGTGAAATCATGACACCAATAGATTTTTAATTTAAAATATATAATACAGTAATGTCTAGGCCAACTACTAAAAGAGCTATACAAGACTTACTCAAAAACGCTATGGATTAAATAAAATTTTAAACAATTTTCAAGATCAGATGATAAAAAAAAATCGGAGAGATGAAAAATAGAGAAAACAACAGGTGAAACAGCACACTTCAGCCCTAGCATGTCAATGACTACATTAAATATAAATGGTCTAATATGCCAATTAAAAGAGAGATTGGCAGAGTAGATGATCCAACTATAAGCTGTTTACAATAAATTCACTACAAATATGATATGAATATGCTGAAAATAAAAGAATGGAAAAAGATGTATTATGCCAACATTAAAGTATAAGTGACTTTATTAGTACTAATATAAAACAGACCAGAGTAATCCACCAAGAGAATTTAGCAATTGTAAATGGCCTATGCATAAAACAAGACGGCTGCTAAATATGTGCAGCGATCTGATAAAACTCAGATGAGAGATAGACATATCCACAATTATATCTGGATGATCAATATCTCTTTCAACAACTGATACACCAATTAGACAAAAAAATCATTGAGGTTGCAGAATAAATCAACAACACACAAACTAGTACATTCTTTCAAGTGTCTGTAGAATACATGATAAGCCATATCATGGGCCATAAAACATAATCATAACAAATTTAAAAGAACTGAAATCACATTGTGTTCTCCAACCACAATGGAGTCATACTAGAAATCATTAACAGAAATGCAACAGGAACATCACCAGACACTTAGAAAACTAAGTAAACTTTAAACCCAAAGGGTCAAAGATGCAATCTCAAGAAAAAAATTTAAAAGTATATTGAACTGAATAAGAATGAAATAGCAACACATCAAAGCTTTTGAGACAACAGCCAAAAGCAGTACAGAGAGGGAAATTTGTAACAGTTTGTCCAGTACTAGAAAAGAGGAAACATCTCAAAACAACACTAAGCTTCTACCTTGTTATGGTTTAGATAAAAAAAAAAAAAAGTCCCACAAAAGTTTTGTGTGTTTGAAAGTGGAAGGTGATTGAATCTTGGGGTGCTATACTCATGAGTAGATTAATTCATTGATGAGTCCATAGCTGAACCTGCAGTTAGGAGGTGGGACCCAGGCAGAGGAGATGGATCACTGTGGATGTGCCTTTGGAAGGGTGTGTTCTTATCCCTGGTTCTTCCCTTCTCTCTCTGCTTCCTGGCTGCCACGGGTTGAGCAGCTTTCCTCCACTAGGCCCTTCTACCATGATGTTTCCACCTTGGAGCTAGCCAACCATGGGTTGAACTTACTGAAACTGTGAGCCAAAGTAAACCTTTCCTCCTTTAAGTTGTGGGTGTCGAGTATTTTGTCCCAGTGATGATAGACCTGACTAATACACACCTCAAGAACCTAAAAAGCAAGAGCAAAATAAATCCAAAGCAAGCAGGAAATAGTCAACAGTAGAAATCAACAAAATTGAAAAAAACAACACAGAAAGGTCAATGACATAAAGAGTTGATTCTTTGAAAATACTGTAAAAATGAGTCTGTAAGGAGACTGATAGAGAAAGAGAGCAGATGCAAAGTACCAAAATCAGGAGTGAAATAGAAGATATCACCAAAGACCCTACACACATCCAAGTAATAATAGGGGGTACTATGAACAACTTTACATGCATAATTAGATAAAATGAACCAATTCCTTGAAACACACAGATGACCATAACTTAAGCAGTATGAAGTAGATCATTTCAAATAGCCTGTAACTTATAACTATTAAAGAAATGGAATTTATGACAGAACCACCACTCCCTCCCCAGACAGAATAAGACCTCCGTATGCTAACATAAAGAGAAGGGAACAGCATAATGATAACAAAATGAAAAACAAGTTGCAGAAAAATAAGCTGAATAACATATTTTTTGAGAGAAAAGATGTATGTGTGTGCCTGTACACTTACATGTGAGTAAACTATTTCTGGAGGAAATGAAACTGAAAAAAATTACCTTCCTTACTATGGTACAGCTTCCTGTATAGTAAAATGAGAATAAAGATAACTAGGAGTGCCAGAACTCTGAATTTAGCAAGCAGTCCCAGTGTGCTGGGTACTGTAAGGATTTAGGGGGAAGAGCATACCCAGGCAGCGACCTGAGAACATGCCAAGGAGGGCTCACAGAAAGTGATGGTGCTTAAGCTGAGCTCTGAAGGAGGTACAGGATCTGTTTGGGTTCAAGATAGGGGAAATGTGATTATAGATAGAGATGCCAGGAGGCAGGGCAAACCCACAGTGCTCAGATTTATCCTGATTTGTCAACTTTGTTGCATTAAGAAATGCCTAGCAGATTAGTATAGCATGCTTTGGTTGTTCTGGGTTGCTCCTGGAAGTGTGGCCTTGGGTCCCTCGCCCAGTTCTCTCTGGCACTGCTCTTGTGCTCTGCTTCCCAGCCTCCATGAACTGAGCAGCTTTGCTCCTCTGAGTCCCTCTGCCATGATGCTTCTGCCTTGGAGTCAGGTGATCATAGATTGAAATTATCAGAAAACTAAATATCTCATTTAAACTTGGATGTCAGGCATTGTGTCCAGCAACAAGAAAGCTGACAAATACAGAAAACAGGTATTAGACAAGCAGAGTTATTGTTATAACTATACTTGACCATGTGGTTTAGAAGGCTTTGGAACTTGCTTGCAAAAGGAGTTTGGAAAGATTTAGAGATGTCAGCTAGAGAAGTCCTAGAATGCTATAAGCAGAGACTAGTGGGTGATTTTGGTCAGAGCTCAGGAAACCAGAATGTTGACAGGAATGTGGACAGTAAAGGCCAGACACAGGTCTCAGTAGAGAACAAAGACTCCACTAGTCATTGTTGGACTAGAGGCAGTGGAAAGATTTGGAGGAAAGCAACAGTTGGACTAGAGGATATATGTGTTATGCTCTGGCAACAAATTTGTCTACATATTGCCTATGTCCTGAGACTTTGCCAGATACTGAGATTAAGGTGGTAGACTAATTAATCTGGCAGAGGAAATTTCACAGCATTCAGGCTGTGCCATGAGTACTACTGACTGCTTTTATCCAGTTTATAGTGAGAATATGAGGCAAAAGGAAGAGCAAAAAATTTAAAAACTTAAATTTTGGTGGAGAAGTAATCATATATGAAATTAGGGCCCAAGAAGGTATGTTTGCTAAAGAGATTAGCACCATTAAAAAAAACCCAGTACTTTGTACAGGGACAAGAAGCAAGACTACTTGAAGGCAGCTCAGGAAACAGCAAGAGCTCACCCATCACAGGCTCAAGGGTACAGAAGTATCAACTTTTCTTTTGAGAAGAGAGTCCCTGGGACCCCTGCTCAAGAAGAGCCTCCTAGGTGGATTGGTTCCCTGGGATTCATGTCACTAATGCTCAGCCATCCAAACACTCAGAGGCTCAGCAGCCATGGTCCAAGGGGCCCTGGCTACTGCTTCCAATGACAGCACACCTTGGTGTCATCCATATGATAGTGATTTTACTGACATGAAGAATGTGAAAGTTACAGCCTTGGGGAGACTTCTGTCAAGGTTTGAAAAGAAACCCTAGAAAGTCAGGCAAGGAACCCCTGAGAAGACAGTACATGAAGTTGTGGGAATGAAGCTAAAGGTTCAGTGGAGGCCCCAAGAAGTCAGAGATATCAGGAATGTGGAATGTCTGCCAAGGAAAGCTGCAGGTCATGAGTGGAGTTAACCCAAAAGAGAGGCTGTGTGGGCTGCAACCAGCAAGGCCACAGAGGTAAGGCCACCCAAGCCTTTGGAACACACGTTTTACTACTGTGTGCCCTAGGTGCCAGATATGGAGCTATAGCACTCAGTGTTCGCCCTTCTGTTTTCCGTCTTGCTTTTGTCTGGTTCTTTTCTAACCCCCTATTCCCGCCTTTTGGAATGGGAATATTTACCTTGTGCTACGGTACCTTGGGATTATATAACTTGATTTTTTATTTTTAAAGAGGTTAGCAGCCAAGAGTTTGCCTTGAGTCTCAGAGGAGACTTGGACTTGGCAATTTGAAAAATTCTGGGACTGTTGAGACTTTGGGGAAGGGATTATTGCATTTCTAGTTACACACAGGATAGTTGTATTATGTTAAGCAGAATTATGAACTTATTATTGTCCTTATTTGGAGACTAAGTATCATTTAAAGAGATGTGTTTTGGTGTGAAGTTGACAAGGGTTAGAGTGTGACCATTAATCCTGATATGTCAACTTCATTGAATTAAGAAACACTTGGCAGATTAGTAAAGCATGCTTCTAGATGTGTCTGGGTGGGTCATGAAGGTGTGTCCTTGGGTACTATATATGGTCCCTTCCCCATTCTTTTCTGGCCCTGTTCCTCTGTTCTGCTTTCCAGCCATCATCAACTGAGCAATGTTGCTCCTCCAAGTCTTTCCACCATGATGTCTCTGCCTTGGAACTGACCAATTATAGATTGAACTCATGAGCAAATTAAACCTCTACTCTTTTCAGTTATGAGTACTAGGTATTGTGCCCAGCAATAAGAAAACTGTTGAATATAAGCCAGGACCCCAGCCTGCAGTTCTCAGCTGCCGGTGCAGGAACTTCTCCTTTGAGGGGGGTCAATTTATCTCTAATTATCAAGAAGACAGTGACTCGGGATAGTTTTCTCATCATATTCTCAGAGTTGCTTTTCTTCCTTGTTTTCTACAAGGCTTTAAAAACCAACAGCTAATAAAACTGTTCCCTGGGTGTTTGGCATGCCTCAAAGTGCTGCCAAATGCTGCATACCCTCATATCCTCTCTGCAGCCCGGAGAGCAGGCACCCTTATCCCCATTTACAGATTTAGGAGACTTCCAGAAGGCTCCCAGGTCTCTACCTCCCAAGGAACTCCTTGTGCTGTGGGAGTTTTAAAACCAAGATCAAGTTGGAGAGCTTTGATTTAACACTCTGACAGGTGAGGAAACCGAGGCCTAGTGTAGGACTTGTTATGATTTTGATAGATGGTGTCTAACCTATGCTGAGACTGGGAGGTAGTGGGACCTTTAAGAGGGGGGCCCAGTAGAAGGAAGTAGGTCAGTGGGATTCTGCCTTAAAGGGCTTTGGGGACCCCACCCTTTCTCTTCTTGTCTCCTGGCTGCCATGAAGTGAGCTGCTTTGCTCCCTGCTGTGATGTTCTGCCTCATCATAGACCCAAAAGCAACAAGGCCAAGAGACCATGGATTGAAACCTCTGAAATCATAAGCCAAAATAAAACTTTCCTCCTTATCAGCTGATTATCTCCTGTATTTTATCACAGTGGTGAAAGCTAACACAGTGTCCTAAGTCACCTGAGGAGATGGCGAGAGAAATGATTCCCCTGTGCAGTGCCCATTGCTCCGCAGGAGAAGCACAGAGCAAGGCCCCACCCAGGTTTGCTGCTGTGACACGGGGACTTCCACTGCAGAGCTGCAACATTCTCGCTATTTCCAGAGGTGTCTGTTTCAAATCAGCAGCTGGACAGTCCCCCAGAAGTTCAGGGCCTGAAGCTGCCGTCCAGGTGGCCTGCTACACATGCTTCTCTTCGAGGAGAGCCTTGGTGGCACCTCTGGAGGTCGCAGCCCACCTAGAGGTACAAGGTGACCGCCCTGCTAACATGCACGCCTCCTGTGTGCCAGACACGAACTGCGCCAAGTGACAAGTCCTCTGCCTCTCCTCTCGGCAGAGCTTGGTTATATATGCCTACTTCCCGGATGAGGAAACTCAGGCACAGAGAGGCCCAAGACTCCTGCTCTGCCTGCTTCCAGGACTGTGAGGATCAGAAGGGAAACAGACACACGGATCTGATGAGAACAAGGAAGCCCTCCACTTCCGCCTCCAGCCCACAACCACTGCTGTCAGCCTTCCAGCCAGGGCTGGTTTCTCAGCCTCCCAGGGTCCTCATCCACGCGGTGGGGACACCCACTCCCCTCTTGTTAGGTGCTCAGGGTTTTCAACAGTTCTATTACTGCTCTCAAGACGCTTCAAGCTGGTGGCCCAGGGCCCGATGCGGCCCTCAGAAGTGTTCTCCTTGGCACACACTGGTTTCTGTTTCTGTTTTGCTTTGCAAATTAAACTCTAATTACCAGTACTAAAAGTTGGGATGTTTTACATAAAATTCTGCGTGGAAATGCAGAAAAAATTTGGAAGATTTGCAAATCCAGGGCTGCCTTCCTGCAGGGTGACAAGTGACTGGGGCGGGGTTGCAGTGTCCCTTGGGATGGGTTTGTACTGCCCAGTCACCACACCCAGATCCTCTCCTGAAGCCCTTTCACTCATTCACCATACCTGTTCCCAACGGCCCTGCCTCTGTGACTCCTGCTGTAAACGCTCACCCATTCATTCAACAAACATGTACTAAACATCTACTAGAGATACAAGCTATCATTGCAAAGGGAGAGGAAGCAGAACACTCTGCCCTCTCGTTGATCCCATCAAAACCTCCAGGGGGTTGTGGGGGTAGCTACTGGGCAAATACTAATGGGAAAATTGTCTGAAAAACAATTTTCTGTATTATATCCTTATTTTATATTTGGAATTTTTAAAAGTCTCCCTGCAATAATACCATACTCACCACTTTTTATCTATTTAGTCAACTATCACTGAACCCCAACTGTGTCCTGGCACAGTTCTAGGTACAAAGGGGAGCGGCAGAGCTGCAAAGACCAGACCTGGCCCTCTTGGAGCCCAACACCCTCAGGATAATCCCGCGCATTCTCACGGAGGCCGTGCAGAGACAGAAGGACGATCTCACTCAGACGAGGAGGCCAGGCCCGGGGAGATGGCACAGGCACCACGAAGGCCGAGCGGGACACCGACCAAGGGCCAGCAGCCCGGCCTGACTGCTGAGCCTCAGACTCAGGCGGGCCTGGTGGCCGGGAGGTCACCCGTGCAGGGTGTGGCCTCGGGAGTGTGCAGGCCCAGGGGCGGGATCTGCAAGGTCGCACAGGCTGTGCCGAGCAGTCGCCCTCCTCTGGGCCGAGTCTCAGAGCCTACACTGAATCCTGGTTCTGAGGTCAACCGATGGCGCCCCACAGGGGCCTTCGCGGTTGCGGGGTGGGGTGGGGGCAGGTGGAGCCCATGCCTGGGCCTGGCGCTAAAAGGAGGAGCGGCCAGGGCAGGTGTAAATTATGCACAGCTATTTCTGGAAGCTTCTTAGATTTCTCAAGAGAGAGAAATTAATTTGCCTGTTTGGGCAAATAACACCAATTTTTTTTCCTCCTGCTTAAGGTCATTTTGTTAAAATAAAATTGATTAACGTTCTCTTTAAAGTTTAAGTAGAAACTGCTCAAACATATTTTTATGCACAGAAGCACGGTTTGCGCCCTTCAGTAATTAATAACTCCACAAATAACACCACGTGCGCAGCCCGCGGCGGGGGGCGGAGCCGCTCTGACTTGGCCAATCAGAGCCCAGGGCGGGGAGGGGGCGGGCCGAATTGTGGGCCAGGCCACCTGCGGGTCAGGTGCCGGGCGTGTGCAGGTACCCGCCGGTCTGTCCTGGCAAAGGCAGACCCTTCTGGGGCCACACCGGAAGCAGCTCCAGAGATGAGAGTGGCAGGAGCCAGCCCTTCGCATGCACTCTGCTGACTTGTCAGGGCTGGGAACAGGGTTCTGGAGCAGTTAGAAACAGCCCTGGGCACTTGCTTAGCTCCTCTGCCTCGGTCCCTCAGTCCCTCGTCCGTTATCAGAAGGAACCACCTGATAGTGTCCATGTACGGACTAAGTGAGTCAACACTCGGTGTTTAAAGTAAAAGCAGGCACACGGTGAGTGCGCAGATGATATTTCATATCAGTCTTCCTCCCTTTCAATTTCACAACTGTATTTATTCTTTGCTTTTACCATCAGAGCACTGAGGCTCAGAGAAATGAAGCGCCTTGCTTGAGGTCACACAGTGGCTGAGCTAAGAGTGAGTCTCTGCCCATAGATTCGGACAGTGACAAGGTGGGTGATGGGCACAGAGGCAAGGGTGCTCAGAGCAGGCCCAGGTTCGTCTCTCCCAAGGAAATGACAGGCTTGCCCTTTCTGGCCCTGTTGTGGTGGAGCAGGGCCATGTGACAATCGGTGGCCAATGAGTATGGGTGAAGTGGCGTGTGTGTGTGTGTGTGTGTGTGTGTGTGTGTGTGTGTGCGCCTGCACAGACTCCCAGGCACCAGCTTCCAGGTCCCAGATTCTCCCTTCCCCCCACATGGTTACTGACCACACTAAATGTGGTGGCTAATCACTGTGCCTGACTTCTAAATGACCATAAAGAAGAAA
Source organism: Hystrix cristata (assembly GCA_004026905.1). Taxonomy (NCBI): domain Eukaryota; kingdom Metazoa; phylum Chordata; class Mammalia; order Rodentia; family Hystricidae; genus Hystrix; species Hystrix cristata. The sequence goes on from PVJO010005906.1 coordinate 85,006, forward strand.
AACCCCAAGAACCAGGATGACCATATAAGTGAGAAATAAACTGTGTTGAGCCACCTGACTGATTACACAGTTCCAGAGACACACAGGTAAGGGTGAGACTCACACGCCAGGTCTTACCAGAGCTCCTGGAGGTCTGAGTAGGTTGGCTAGGGGAGAACGCGTGGGTGGTGGTGGCAGCGGTGAATGAGGTACTGTCTTTGGGGACGAAATTTAAGCAAATGCAAAAAAAAAAAAAAGTTTTAGGATACTACTGTCATAGAATATTTTCGAAAAATCAAAATTAATTCAAAAAACCATGATGAACAAAATAGCAAATATTTAAGTAGCAAATTAAATAGCAAATTTTGGCGGATTTATTGCTTGCTGTATTTGTACTACCCTGCATCGCTCAGCACATCCTAATCCCAGCTCTGGGTCCACTAAAACGTTATTTTAAAAAAAGTCAGCCAGCCTACATACTTTAGTCTCCCAATTTGATTTTTTTAAATCTTTTTTATCTTACCAGGGGGTAATGGGAGCACACCAGTATCCCAGCTACTTGAGAGACTGAGGCAGGAAAATCATAAATTTGAGGCCACCCTGGACAACGCAGACACCCTGACTCAAAGTTTAAGAAGAAATAAAAAAAGGGCCGGTGGGGTAGCTGGGTGGTAGAGTACTTGCCTAGCAAGCACGAGGTCTTGGTTCCATCCCCAGCACTGCCAAAATAAAAGTCTTGTTCATCTTGATTGCTGGGCTTTTTGGTACCCCTTATTTTGCTCCTGAGGTGAGGGCTTCACTGGCCTGACCCCAGTCGTGGCCCCAGGAAGGAGAGAGCTGAGCTGGATCTTCCAGGAAGAGTTAACTAGGTACACAAGGAAAGAAGATGCTCTGGGCATAAGCAGGCAGCATAGCAGTCTTGGAGGGAGAGGCCGCCACAGGAGCATGTGGCCAGCTGAGCTGTGTGGTGCACTGGAGAGGCCCAGCATGAGGGAGCAGTAAATATTCGGTGTGCGGTGAGTGTTGCTATGTCCAGAGCACCATGCAGTGTGTGGGCTCCCTGGTCATTCACTTGGCAAGCCTGCGTGGGCCGGAGTCAACTGTGAGATGTGCAATAATGCCCCTTGAACCTGCTCCAACAGGTAACGAGCATTTGGGGGACAAATCCTTTTGGAGCATCTCTCTTCTTCAAAGGCAAGTTCTCACCTCTGCCAAGAATATATAACACAAGTGCGAATAGTGGAAGAGAGCTGGAAGTTGTGAGTGATTAATGGGATAATTGAGTTACTTCATGGTTCCAAATGGACTTCCAGAGTTCCAACTATTACATCCACTTTCCAGCCATCAGGAAGACGAATTCATTTCTTTTGAAGGTCAATTTTTAGAATTTTCATAGACCACCTCTAGTTATATCCCATTGATAGACACCATATGGCCCCACCTAACTTCTAGGAAGGACAGGCTAAATATTCAGTTCCCGCCTCTCTCCAAGCTAACAGATGTTCAACTAAAAGTCAGCGAGGAAAATCAACACTCTTTCTTCCACAGCCCAATGAAATCATTGTGATAATAACAACAATAAGGAAGTCAGACACCCCAGGCTGAAAAGCAGATACCCAAGTTGCAGTCCTAAATTTGTCCTGAACTGTGTGATCTTGGACAAGACTCTAACTTTTCAGGGCTTGTGTTTGGATGGCTAGTGAAGCCATCTAAAATGGAAATGGCAAACGACCAAGAATCTCTAAGGATACCCCAGCTCGTTTCCAACCCGGATCCGTTGCACCCTCCTCCCACTGCCTTAGGACTGCCTAGTTCCTTTCATACTTCAGGTTTCTAGACACTTCCTCGGCCGGGCCAGCTTTGGTACTCCCTGACGCTCATACCTGGGTCCCCAACTAGTCACACAGCTTCTGGCTTCCCCATCACAGCACTGTGACCACGTGTCCCTGAGTACTTATCGGTTGGCTTGCTTGTCAGGCGGTGATTACATGACTAAACTCTAGGAAGACAGGCGTCACAACCACCTGCTCACTCCTGTCCCCAGCGCCTTGTGCGGGTCCTGACCTACAGGAGCCACTCGGTGGATGCCTGAGGGATGGCTGAGTGGATGGGTGAGGGGACTGAAGTTTTAATTCTATTTATTTGATACTTGTAGCCACAGGTCTGATACCAAAGAACTCTTCAGGTGGGAAGAAAAGCAGATGGAAAGTTCAGTATCAAGCATGGTGTAGTTTAAAAGAACCACGCTCTCTGGCCAGGAGGACTGGAAAATTCTTCCCAAGGCAGTTTCTTCATGAGATCAAAACTCTTACCACCTGCATCCGGAAACTCCGGGCAGGTACCCAAGGACCAGAGCCTGTGGCCCAGGGCTCCTGGTCCAGTTCCCAGCCTGGGCAAAATTCCTCCACCCACAGAGCCACTTAAAACTGACAATTTCCACATCCCAAGGCAGCAGCCGCGGACCACTAGCTTCCGGTCACCTTGCCTGCTCGCTCAAGCCAAGTCCAAACTAGTAGTGGCCAATTCCATCACCTGCTCCAGGCCAAAAGGGGTCCCCTCCCGTGTGCGAGACCTGACTTCGCTGTCTTCATGGCGACAACCACGCCGCTGTGGGTCCTCAGGATTGCCATCGTCTCGCAGAAGCCCCCAGCAACCCTCTGAGACCCGTTGAAACTCCACAGTACTCGGCTCATCCCAGCTCCAGGTCGTCTGCCTGGAAGGGAAGTAGAGGTCCCCAGAGCACTGATGTATAACTGGCACTCCACCCCCAACGCCGCCATGGCCTGATAGCGAAAACTGTGAGTCCCAATAAGGGCCCGTGTCCCCCTACCACCCTTCTCCTGTGTGAAGTCACGAGGGGCTCACCCGAGGCGTGGGGCCGAGGCAGCCGGAGAACAATGGGGCTGAGGCGAGGGGGAGTCGGTGGGGTTCCCTGGCTGCCTTGTCATCGCCATAAACCTCATTACCTCGCAGTCCCCTAGGCCACCTCTCTCCTTACCCAAGGCAGCAGCCGGCTTCGCTGCTGATTCCCACACGGCGTGAAAAGCTCTTAAACCCCCCGCTGTATTTTTAATGGGGGCAGTGACTAATTTAGCCCTACGCCACCAACCGTCAAATCAAATCTTCTATTGGTACTTACTGAGGGCTCACCTGGGCTCCACGGGGCTCAGGATAAATCTGGTTCTGGGGAGGGCCCGGAGATGGTGGTGTGCCAAGCCCAGGGACACGATGGACTGTCTTGGCACTGTCCACAGGGCGACCCAGCTGTGGGTGTGTGGCAGCCTAAACCAGCCCAGATTGTGGCTGGGTACACTTTGGAGAATATTGATGAGGACTCTCAGGTCTTCCTTCAGAGCAGCCACATCTCCAGGGGAGCTGAAGACTGGAGTTCATCACCTTTAGCTTCCAGAAGGTGGGAGCCCTGAACTCTAAGGGTGACTGTTCCACCCTTAGGGACATTGGCTTGGGCTTCTCTGTGATTCCTAGGCCAGAGTTAAAAAGCCAGAGAGCCCTGCTGGTATGAGAACGGTCTCTGGGGTGGCAGAAAGGGCGACTCTTACAGGTCACCAGAAGCCCCTTGATCTGGGAGCCTCTAGACGATGGGTATAATTGCTCCAAATTCCATGCCCGTGACTTCGTATTACATTATAATTAGGTGCAATCTGTCTGCCTGTTTCATTTCCGCTCTGCGGAGGGTAATAACCAATTTCCTTGCCCCTTGTGAAAAGTTAGCAAGGGTTTCCCCATGCATGTTCTAGCCTCTGACTGGCCAGTCAGCCAAGCACCAGCATGAAGAGGTGTGAGAAGAGACAGGAAGGACCCCAGAGACTAGAGCTGCAGGGTGGGCCTGCAGAGTAGGGGGCACAAGCCTGGCACTAGGGGGCCAAGTACAGGAAACACTGATCCTCTGGGCTTCCCAGGAGGGTAGGCCCCTGGAGCCAGTGCATCAAAGCGAGTCCTGGCCACAGGGCGCAACTGGGAATCTGGCTCCACTCTGGGGGCCCAGCTCTCGATCTCATGGGGCTGAGGAGCTGTCCCTCAACCATGATGCACTCCTGTGCCTTCCCCCCCCGGCAAGGTAAGGGTTAACTGCTTTCCTATTTGCACTCAGCACCTGTGAAAGCCTTCCCAGGGGGAGAAGCAAGGAAACAGCTTGGATGAGCTCAACCTGCTGTGTGTACTTGGCTTTACCATCATTGCCCCAGGCCTCAGTTTCCCCGTAGAGAAATGAGAAGACCAAAGAGTTTTTTTGTTTATGGATTCTTTCTTCTCTGACTCCAGTGACCATTGCCAGTTCATCCAGTCTCTGTGTGTTAGGTCACACAATTCTGTCCCAAAAGAAGTGGGCCTATTGTGTGCAGTCCCCAAGGGCATGTGTGAGCCCACAGGAACTTGCCTGGGAACACCTTCTGACAGGCACCCCTTGTGGCCCCAGCTGGGTAAGAGAACCAGGCAACCGGATGCTAATCGCATGGATTCCCTTTATTGAACTGAACTAGTTACTGCGGTCAGATTAAGTCACATTTAAAAGCAGACCATCCAGTTGCACTGAAACCGATTATATTCATTACATAGTTTTAATCACTGTCCGGTGAACTGGCAAATCCAATCAAAGCATTAGTCTTTAATTAAAAAATTAAAAGGAAATATTCAGACAATAGCCAAGCAATCACATCACGATGCACAATTACCTAGAATTGCAATTAAAAAGTAGTTAACCAAAGGGGGGGAAAGAAAAACAAGAAAGAAAAAAAAAAAAGAAGCGAAGAAAAAAAAAATCACACTAATCCTTTTTTAAAAACTATTAATATAATACATGAAGGAACAAAGGACAATAGCCTCAAAAAGCAGGTTTCTCTAACACTAGAAATGTAGTCTGTGGCGGAAACTCTAAAAGCACACTAGCTGTAGCAGGACAATAAAAAATACTGAGCATGGAATACTTTTAATCTCTGCCATTAATATTCATTTCCAGCTGCTTATAATAGCAGCGCCTCATGGCCAAATCATTAGAGTTTTACATCTGGGTTGCAAATGACACTTTGATTGGATGTAATGTTCAAATGGCCCTCCCCACGGCGTCTCCGGCAAGCCTTCTGCGGAGAGGTGTCCTGTCGAGCGGTCCCTCACTGTGCGTGCTGGCTCATGGTGTGGTTCTGCAAAGGGAAGAAAGGAGACACGCATGAGGGCAGAGGATGGAGAGCACGCCGCCCCTCCTACCCGGTGCACCGACTCCGGAGCTGCAGAGAAGCGTCGCAATTACCACAAAACAAAATGCAACAAGGAGAAAGTGCTAGGGGACACAGCTGCCAAGACGCCGCGTTGATTCGGGGCTTGGGGATTGGTTCCTGTTGCTGCCAACGTGGTCTCCCTATAGTTTGTATTTTTTTTTTTGGTTTTCTTTTTTTTTAGATCATTCAGGTGTTACCACAGGGATGGGCCTAGGTGGAGAGAAAGGGGAAATGCTGGGGAGGTGGCAGGAATGACAAACATCTCCCTTTTGCTCCTATGACAAGGAAGAAACTATCAGGCTGCCTGCAGGCTGCCCCCGACATCTCCCTCAGTCCTCCCTGTAGCTGCTCTGAGCCCAGCGCAGGAGACAGCAGATGTGCCATGCAGCTCTCTGGCCAAGAAACACCCGAGTGGGCACAGACGTGCGGAGGCAGTGGGCGGCCCAGGCAGGGACAGGTCACCCAGCAGGGAGGGTGGTGAAGGGAGCCTGCCCACGGGGTCACGTGAGCGGCACAGACCAGCTGGGCTGGATCCACCTGGGAATCCGGGGCCCAGGCAGGACCCCGTGGCCCCTCTTCCCTCACGCCACAGCCCTCAGTGTGTCTTCCCTCCTGCCAGTCAGAGCGGCTGCAGTGTTGATCTGTTTTGCAGGAGCCAGCTGCCTGCGGCTGGGGGTGGGATTTGGCCTCGGAAAGCTCAGTCTTTTTGTTTCTTTTCAGTGGTCCGTGTTGCAAATTCAGACCAATTTCATTAAAGCCTCAGGAGGTGCTCCACCTCATGACACCTGCAGAAAGGACGCACACTCCACCAGGGACAGAATACCCTGCATGGGGCGGCACAGGTTCGCTGATCTCAAGTGCAGCTTCTTAAGGATGCTCCTGGCTGCACACCCCAGCGCTGTGGCCCAGTGACTCCTCGCAGGCTGGGAGGACTGGCCTGCAGCTCTGCTGCTGACCACCAGGGGGCAGAAGAGTTGCTGCATCTTTCTCCTGGGCGCTGTTCTGGTGGTGAGGTCCACCAGAGGATGCCCACAGCTTCCTGCGGACCAGGGCTGAGATGGGACCATGCGCACTCCCAGGCACAACACCCCTGTGACAGCCACTTTGCTGCTCTCTGTGATGATGTCACCGACCCCTCTGCACACTCACAGCACAGAGTACTACGTGTGGCTGTCCTTCCACGGACCTCCGTGTGGGCTGCGTGGCTGGCACTTGGCAGACATGGATGCTGTGTGCCATTGCAGGCCTACGTCTTCAGTCCTCACAACGGCCTTGCAAGGTGGGACACCTTAAGACAGGACATGGAGGCTAAGGGAAATTAGATTACCAACTCAAGGGCCCCAGCTAGGCAGCAGGTGGGGTTGAACCAGTGCCCTCCACCCCGAAGGGCACTGCCATCTATAGATCATCTGCACTCCACACCAGGCACCAGCCCAGCATGGCCTGCCACCTCCGTCGGGGGTGTCACGGACCAGGAGCACAGGCAGGTTGTCTGAGGCCATAGATGGGATTCAGGCGGTTTCCATGGGAACCCCCACCCTCCAGCCAAGGCGCCTCTCCTGTACTTCTGGGGACAGCCTGCCAGTCCAGTGGGGAACCGACCCCACTGTGCACAGATCGTCCTTCTGGCTCTGAGCTTCTCCTGTCTCAGCTCCACCTCCCCACTCCTCCCTCCCTCCCAAGCCACTCTGAGTCCTCTGACCACCACCCACACACCCGTCCATCTCTCCTGGGCAGGACCAGCCTCTGCAGAGCTGCAGTAGCACTGGGCGCACACCGTCCTGACCAGATCCCTGGGCCTCTCGCGTCCCCATCTGCCAGGAGGGAGCCAAAGGCCCCACCATCACATGTGGTCAGGCCCTTCTTTATTTGTGAGAGACTGGGGAGGAGGAAAAGAAGGGGAGTTGGAAACACAGGCATGTGCTCCTCTTTTCCTGGTCTCCAGGTATGTTTACTAGGGCCTACCACAAAGTAGACGGTCAGTGGGTTTGATTGACTCCATGACAGAGTAAATAAATGAAGAAATGCGTGCAGAGGATGTAACCAGGTGGAAAGTGGAAGGGACCTCCAAGTGGAAGGGGCAGCACAGACCAAGGCATGGAGGCTACAAAAGTGTGCTGACACACTTGTGCCAACACAGGACCCGAGTGAGAGTGGCGCAGGTCACACGGAGGGCTGGTGAGAGTGAGGACTGTGGACAGCGCAGCCTGAGTGCCCACCATGGTGGACTTGGCTCCACAGACAGCAGAGAGGCACACAGGACGTTAACTCCACACAGCTTCATGAGGAAAGAGGTGTTGGGGGATCCCCGGGATGCTGTGAACAGACCGGTGTGGCACACACCACCCACACTGGCTCACTGGGTAGGAACTGCTGGTGTAGAAAGTCCAGAGGCAGAAACTCACCTAGGTTAGGAAAATGCGAGAACAAATGCCACTTCTCAGGTAAAAACACCAGTGGGTCCTCTCACGTAAGTTGCAGTAGCAGGTGGATCTTAGGATAGACTCAAGAAAGAACTTCCTCCAAGAAGGTTTGAGACAGAATGGTAAAAATTCCTTCTCAGAAGTTTTATTACAGAAACAAAAGCCCAGGATGTCACAGCAGATGGAAATGTCAAAACTTGATGCCTCAGGTGACCAGGACCAGAACTCTTTCTGCACTGTGTTATTAAGTGTCTGCTCTGCACTGGCCAGTATGGGGTAGGAGAAGGCTCCAGCTAGGCCACCCTTGAAGGGCCTGAGGGGGAGGTGAGACCTGAAGGCCCCCAGGTGTTCATGGATTAATGGTGCAGGTTGCAGCTCATCTGGGGAGGGTGGTCATGGCCACAATATGTGTGTGTGTGTGTGTGTGTGTGTGTGTGTGTGTGTGTGTGTGTGTGTGTGTGTGTTGGTGGGGGTGCTGAGGGGCGAGGGGCTCTGCCAAGGAGGGCATCGGCCCTTCCACAGGGACCCTTGTCACCCAGACACCTGTGTGCTGAGTAGATCCAGCCACCCCTGCCAATCTGCAGGGCTCAGAAAGCCCCGACTGATCTGGAGGCTTCTCCCTGGGCTGGCAGCCATGGTGCAGGCCCGGGGCATTTCACGAAGCTTTCTTAAAAGTTCCTTCCACCCGGCAAGGCTCTCACAGGGGCATCTGGCTTAATGTCTATTTCTCTGTTTATGCCTGTGCTATATTTAGCCCCTTCAGAGAAGGAAGAAAACCGTTTCTTAAAGACGCTACAGAGGAACACTTCCCAGCACCATAAAGCCCAGGTGGGGCCGAGAGCGGGAGGACAGACCGGGAAGAGCCTGGATGGGAGGCCTGGCATCTGCATGGCCTCACTGCCTGCCAGGGAGACACAGGTGTGGGGCTCAGAAGCAGGTGAGGAAAATAAAACGGGAGGACGAGGGGGAGGTGAGTGGCAATGGTTCCCACCGCCATCCGACCCTCAGAGGCTCCTGTGCTAGTTCCTGGATGCAGGTTTCTGGTAGAGTCTGATTCAGGTGACTGCCTGGAGTTCAGGGGCACTAGTCAGTGACGGGCAAGGGGGTGGGCACAGAAATCCGCATGCTGCCAACCTCCAGGGCAGGCCTAGCTGGGGTCCTGCTGGTAACTGTGAGACTCGGGAGCTGGCTGACTGTCACCCTCAGCCTTTCAAGGGAAAGAAGCTCAGCATTCGTTTACCTGTCATTCATTCATTCATTCATTCACTCACACAGCAGATCTTTATTGACTCGCTGTTGGTGACAGCCACACGCTGGTTGCTGCGAATTCAGCAGCAAAATGTTCCGGATCCTGAACCCAATCCAAGCCATGCGTTGGGCACAGGGGCAGCAGCCAGGTGTATGGGCCTGGTGGCTGGACTGTCTGTCCTTCCCAAGTCCCAACACAAATGTGAGTGGGCAGCTGGAGGTTCGTGTGCATCCAACTCCAGTTCACAGCCCGATGGAAACTGAGCTCAACCCTCTACCCTACCCCACCACACGGGCTCTAACGCCCATGCTGCCCCCCGTCCCCGTCTGCCATCCAGGGCAGCTTCTCCAGGTCTCAGCTCCAGTCTCTGCCCTTTGGCCCAGGACCCTGCTCGGTCTTGATCTGACTCTGACACCCACCCACCTTGGTGCCTAGGAGGGAGATCAGAAGGAGCTCAAGTTACTGGCTGCTTGGGACCCTGAAGCGATAAGAATCTCTACACATCCTGGAATGAACCACGAGTCACTCTCAAATATCTCGACTTCCCCTCCTGTGCCCCAGTTACTCTGATGA